>QBDW01000860.1:0-97039 GCA_003261595.1 Maconellicoccus hirsutus
TTTTCATTTTTCAATTTTGATTTTTGATTGCAGATAAACGAAAAAAAATAAATATCCCCCCCCCCAAGACAAAATGGATTCTAACAGCAATATGCAATGAAAATAGGTCATCCTCAAGCGACGAAGAGAAAAATCCACCGAATCATCTCGTGATCTCACTCGTCTTCAAAATAAACCTTTTAATACCTCAATACACTACATAATCATACCAAAAAACGATCGATCCGATGGTGGAGTTCAAGAAACGTATAAACATATTTCCATCCCACCCGGTACATTGGTTAATCACAATAAAACGGGAAAACCCTTCACGGAATATTAAAAAACTACGAAATTTTCAAAGCATTGCTATCATATAGCCTTACCCTAACTCCATCATCCGATCAATCGTATCACGCATATTTCTTCCATTCGTGACGGGAATTCCATCTAAACAACGCAATATGAAAAAATCACGATACTAAACCACGGACTAAAAAAACTCCTCAAGAAGCCCCTCCTCTCCCTAAACGCAGTTCCAGGTCACAATATCCAAAACGTTCTTTCAAGTCACGTGTATTCTCACCTTTCAGACGTTGATCCGGTTCTGGCCCACGGAGGCGGCGCGTCCGATTTACGGTCATTCGAACTGGAACCCCATTGATCTCTTGACGACAACGACGTGCTACCGCCGCTGCTCAAACTACTAAACGGTTTCACCGTCGATGAAATATTATTAGACGAAGATCTAGTCCAACCTTCGCTCGGCACGTTCCTATCGTATCGGCTACTTTCTGCGAGACGATTAAAAGATTAGTTACACAGGAATCGGACGATATTGCGACCTCTGGACGAACCTTTGCTACTCGACGATTTACTAGATATATCCGGATATCGATGTCTTATATCCTTCGATCTCACGTCTTCGGATCCGTGCGAACTCTGATAACCATGATGATCGTACCTGCAACGTAAAACCATTACATTCGTAATTCAAACGCGACCATGTATTGAAACTAAGGCGAAACATTACCTCGAACTATCTTTGCCGGATTTGTCGCGCGACGAATGCGACACGGCTTCTTTACGCGATGTCTCTATGGAGCTGCTTTCGTAGGCGTCGCGTCTCGACACGTATGGCGGCGATCGTCCACGGTTACCGTTACTCCTCGACGTGACTTCTTTCCTGCACGAGGCGACGCGAGTTTAAAATCACGTACTTCGACATCGTTTCCGGCATCACTTACCGACTGGACGACGACGACGACACGTGAACGTGTCGACGATCCGGCGACGGCGGTCGGCGTTTACGATCATCGTCGAATCCTCCGCGCGACATCTCCATCGGTCTCTTCACAGCCCTACGTGTCTCTTCTAATTTCATCTGCGCCCTTCGTATTTCCTCCTTTTCACGTTGCAAACGTTCGCGTTCTAAACGTTGCGCTTCTCTTTCCAATTTCAACAACTCCGCTTTCTCGCGTTCGATTTTTTCGCGTTCCATTTTCAATTTCAGACGTTCTCTGTAAATAAAAAGCGCGGCGTTAATTTCCACCGTCGTTTCGGCCTCAATGGGTAATTTACCTTTCCAGACGAACGGCTTCTTCGCGTTGTCTGCGTTCGATTTCGTGTTGCCTTTGGCGTTCGATTTGACGTCTTCGTTCTTCGATACGTAAAGCGCGTTCTTTCTCTTTTAATCTATGACGTTCGCGTTCCTCCTGCAAATACATTACGCGTTTAGCCTCCAATATGGTCATCGTTTCGTTGAGTATAACTAAATCGGCCGCTAATTGACTCCAAATTACTAAGGCGGCCGCGTCTTCTAAACGGATTTTAGAACATTCCGTATTGAGCGATTTTTTCGTCGTCGAAATCATAATTCACATCATTTCGACTTCGTAAATCGAAATATACGAAAAGAACACCCAACCGCGACGTCGTACCAGACTTCAAAATTACAAATGGCCGTCGCCGGCACGCTAACCACCTCGTATCGTCGTTGACCCGTTAACCTGATTTTCGCGTTTAATCGTCGTTTAACAGGGCCGACTGATAAGCGGACATCGTCGATGACACATGCGTCGAGGCACGTGACCAACGAACCGTATCGTTGTTACTCGTAATACACGATGACCTCGTATTTCTCCACCTTTATGATCCGATAAAGCTAGAAATTCCATAAGAAACGTACCTTGATTTGGGAGAAAGTCAAAACACCAGATCTAGCTTTTCCGTTCTCTTTGGATCTACGTCTAGGTTCATCTTTATGGCTCCGGTTACCGATCGATCTATCGCGATAGCCTATTTTGTCGCTTTTCACGCTACCGGTGCGATTTTCACCGTTTACATCTTCCCCGGAATCTTTCACCGAACCGCCTTGTTTTTCTTCTTTGCCTAGACAACGAAAAACTCCACATAGAAATCGGATCACGGCAATTTCGCCAACGAAACGGCGTCCACGTACCTTTTTTATCATCAGCTTTGGCATCGCCTTCACCTGGTTTCACCACAGGTTTCTTTTTATCATCGGCTTTCTTGTCGTCGCTCGATTCTGCGCTTGGTTTTTTCTTTTCGACTTCTTTTTTCGCCACCTTAGGACGAGCAGGACCTGTACCGTCGTCTTTGGCCTGGATAACGTGAAAAATACCGATGACATAATGCGACAAAAATCCACGCACGTGAATCCAACACGACGTACCCTTTCGACCGATATCATCCTTCCGTCTAATTCGGTTTTATTCAAATTCTGCATACTGACGGTGGCGTCGTCCGCTGATAACATGGTAACGTAACCGTAACATCGTGAACCCGGCGTCTTGGCGTTCGTCACGATTTTAGCGCCAACGACCTAAAACCACGTGAAATCCGAGATCAGTATGATAAAAACGAAAAAGAAAATTACCCCGGAGCGTAACAACGACGCACTGTTCGAACCGTAATAAACCGTACGCACGCTAGAACCGTCCATCGTACAGAGAACACGATTCGAAATTATTATAGCGAGATTTCAAATAGGACCAGATAGATGAAACTATCTGACACAGAGTGCCACTCGCAAATTGAACATTTATTGAGTATTATTCGTAACACCGAAAGTCGAGTCCAATTTCTTATACCACCCCCCTTCTCTCTTGCTCAATTTCTCCATAAAACCGTACACGAAAATCGCTCGAGAATTCGTTGTGTCAAATTCAAAACGCAACGATTCGCTCAAATACGTCCGAAGTTCGTTGAAATATATACCAAGCTTTACAATTATTTCATTTAAGCAAATTTCTCGGCAAATGTAATCATTACCTTTCCGAATTTCGAGAACAAAGTCTTCAAATCTGTAGCCCTGGTCATGGACGATAAGCCGCTCACCCATAGATTTCTACTACTTCCGGTACCTTTGGGAGTTGTCACCTTTTTGGCTAAAAATATCGCAAAGTTGTGTCAAAACATTGTCGAAAAATGATATCGAAAAATTTCAAAGTAACCTACCTGGTGTTTTTGCATCTTGTTTGTTTTCAGTCGAGTCGCTGAAAAAATACGAAAAAAAAAATTAACCAAGATGCGGTAAAATTTGAAAAAATATCACAAATTGAAAAAAAAGTTACGAAAAAGATCCTTCATAAATTTATAAATTTTTCCAAAAAAAAAGGGAAAATTCCATCTCTTGAATTTTTTAATGCAACAAAAAAAAATGAAAAATTATTTTTAAATTTCTAAAACAAGAAGAAAATATTCGCAAAATTTTAATTCAAAAAATAAATAAAATGGCGCAATTCCCAAACTTTTCAATTTTGAAAAAATTGAAAAAAATTCAAATTTTCTGGCAAAATTGCACATAAAACACTTGCAGGAGGATCACGCACAAAGCCTAAAAAAATAAAACCACCGGTCATTCACCTTTTCGCTGTTTTATCGGCACCAGATTCTTTTTCAGATTCCGCTGTTGCATTAGCACCTGGTTGCTGTTCATCTGAAACGAGAATGGAAACTATTAATACATCATCGGTGGGAATCCCGAAAGCAGGATCTATCGGTCACCTTTTTGATCTTTCTCGTGCGATGATTCTTCCTGCAACATAAAAAGGAGATTATTAGATAAGCAAATGTAAAGACGGCAAGATAACGAAATCATACTTCTTCGCCAAATAACTTCACTTCATCTTCGCCGATGGTTAAATTGATAGAATCCTCGTTATCTTCTTTATTCGTATCATTGGCTTTCTGGAATTAGCGATAAAGTTGAATTAACGATATTGCGATACGAGGGTGAAAAATGGTACAAGCCTCGAATAATATCGGTATTTAATACAAATACACATAAAATGCACGATACAATAACAATCGATACGGTATTAACGGCGATAACCAGCTCGCGAACTCGTATTTCTTCGCGAATACCTTAACGTTATATCACTGCGATTTCGTTTTGAACGCATGCAAATGAAAGAGACGCGCGAACTTTGTGATACTTTTGGCATAGAAAAAAAATAAAAGCACTCGACCAATAAGGAAGTTAGCGATAACGTGTAAACTGCGACTTCGCCGGTGTGCTTGAAAATTCGTCCGATTCACGCCAGTCTTGATATATTTGGCGGATTTTCGTGCAAATGAATTTCGCTGCTTTGAAAATGGACTGTGACGATGCGTTGATGGTGAAAACGTTGAAAATTATTACACGATTCGATAATAACTTCCCTATTGATCGAGGATGATTGATTTTCCGATCATTAACCCAAGAGAAGGCGGTATTCCGGCGAAGCTAACGAACGTATAAAATAAATATAATAAATATTGTTACTTCTGCGAGAAAGATGGAAGTATGTTCGGAGGGGTAAATTCGCTGTGGAAGTTTGGAATAACTTAGGCAACGCATATTAGGCTAAACCGATATTTTCAACAAACCTCTTTGGATTCTTCGGTAATAGTTTTTTTGTTGGCAATATTATTTCGTTGCTCTTTGGGAGCGTGATTTTCGTCATTAATATCATGTTTTTCTTCGGTAATTTGCTGTTGGGATTGGTCGAGCGACTGCTCGGCCGTTGTATCTAGAACTTCGGTTGTTGCGCTTTTCAACGGCGACGCGTTTAATTCGATTTTTTCTTCGCTACATTCGGATGCTTTAGATTGATCGCACGATGTAGGCTGAACATCTTTATCGGTGTCTTGCGTTCCTTCGTCATTCTGTTCGGTTATCTTGTCATCTTCTTTGGTTTCTTGTACGTCGTCCTCGGATACAAACGATGAATCGTTAGCGCCGCTGTCTTCTTTATCCAAATCACCTTCACCCATCGTGCGTCCTAGTATCAAAAGCAAATCTTTAATGATTAGTTACGTGTTGGCTAAAAACCGGCAGTCTTGCAAGACTGGCAGCTTTCGTGTAATCCGCAACCTCTTCGCGATCTTCCGATGTGTACTTCGGTGAGCTGAAAATCTATCTTGTACACCGATTCACGTGAGCTTGAAATTTCGCTCGTAAATTAAATTAATATTAAAATTCAGCGTGGCTTTGATTCTTCTGTTCTGGTACGAACCACTTCACATACCTTTTGGAATCGATTATCGTTCTCATTTTATATATCGTGATATTCGTATTTGTTAAGGCGCCGTAATAGAAAACGTTGTAACTGTATCACGATGTACTCGCTACGTACTATTCGAGTGTTCAACATAATACGATATTCGATTAAGTAATCTGAAAAACTGGTGAGATTGCCCATATCCGTAGGATTTACCGCAATAATACGCATACACCGAGAAACGTTTCCACGAAGGCGTTCTGTCAACTCTGCTAAACCGTAAATAGATAAACCAAAACTCACTTTTGCTAGCCCGCGATGTCTTCTTGTCTGACGTATCTATGTCGAAAAGATATACATCTGGATCTTGACCATCAGCTATCAACGCCTGTGACACGTTTTTACAAAATTCGACGTTAACTTCGTGCCATAATTGAAATATTAGCGCGTTTTCAACGTACAAAATACATAAACAGTTTCCCGGTAAAATACATAAAATGAAATTACTTTTTGTAATCGTTCAATCAGCTCGTTTTTAACGCCTGTCTTATCGAGATTACGTTTTGCCAGTTCTGTCCTCAAGTCTATAACACGTAAATTCACCAATTTACGCGATTCCACGTCTGTCGACATTGTATGTTGCGAACGATGAACTTCAACTTGTACTTTAATAGTTTATTGAAGATAAAATCAACACTGGTAGCACCATAAAACGTCGAAATAAACTTCACAAGTTAATAGATTAGAAATACTCCGGATCCACTGCAAACAAAATGGCGACATTTTAATTTTTTGAAAAACTGAAATCGCACAGATAAACCTGTTTCTTTTGTATTTTATTTTGTCACAGATGAAATTTTATAGAGATTTTTTGAGCTCTTCAAAAACAACCAATAGGCTGTTGTTATAATATGACGTCATGTAGACTTCAATCGATACCATTCGCGTAACACTAATTTTCATTTATGTTTTTCGTTGGACTATCCGTAGTCCCGTACACATATAATTATAGTCAAAGATACAAAGTAAAAAGCTTTATTTCAAAAAAGAAAAAAAGAAAAAAAACAATTTAACGTAAAACATCACAAAACCGCGACAAATTCGCCTTTAATAAATTATTGTAGTTAAATACAACACTTACGTTAGAAAAAAAAAACGATAAAAATTAATAACAAAATTAAACTAACGATAAATGCATCACAATAATGAACACAAACGCGGAGCTACCACGGGGCCATTGCTATTTTAAACATCGGTTAGAGCAGAAGTACTCGTGATTATGGCGTTACTTTCGGAACCGATTTCCAAAAATGATCTTCCTTCGAAGGAAATTTTTTGATAAACCATCGTATTTCCGGAACTACATTTCGCTCCCAATAAAATCTGCGTGAAATGACCGTTAAACAGGCAAGGTAATTTTTACGTAAAAATTGAACCAGATTTTCACCTCCGTTTGACATCCTTTATCAGTCGAAGAATCAAAAAAATTCCTTTTTGCTGCGTTGGAACGAATATCTATAGGTATAGTTAACACAGAGGCATTTTTTACAGGAACTTTCCTCAATAGGAGTGAATTTTTCAAGCTTTTCAAGTCCGATAATAAAGTGTTTCCGGTCTGGAAATAATACAGAAATTCATTTCTTAAATCCTTAATAATACATATACATTACTCATCATGCGTGATATTTTACCTGCATCCAAAAATCCCTTGTTTCAATAACGTTCTTGGTCGACTCCAGCTAAAGCAACACAAAAAATACTCAATATTATTCTCAAAACAAATTTCCGACAAAGTTCACACAAATAAGAAACAAAACCCAAAATGAAACAGAAGAAGGCACATATATGAGAGTAATGACCGAAACTGAACGATTTTATAATTTAACGTTTGTTGTTTCGTTATACGTAAAGTATGAAAAAAGGAAATTAAAAAATGAAAATAAGTTTAATGGGAGCAAGGTACAAAAGAACATGCAATAAAGTTAAAACATTACATACTACGCACATAAACATGCTTCATCAACTTTTTGTTTTTTTTTTCAAATAAATCGCGTTTTCCGGGTTATTACGGAACTACAATTGTCGTAGACCACATTTACAATTGGATTGAAAGTGAAAAAAAGGAACGATGAAGGTCAACTGACCTTTCAATGTTTTCCAACAACACAATTACAATTTCCCTTTAAACAATTTTTATTGTTTCTTCTTCTGATATAATAATATTTTGGATTACTTCGTAACACTCTTCGTTCGTTAATGAAATCTGTACTTTTAGGCTTGGCTGAAAACTAAATTTGACAGGACTTTTATAAAAGAAAAAGATCTAACGAAAAGTACCACCGTACGTTTACAAAATGGAATACGTTCATGAATTTCAATAATAAAAGGAACGAAATTTTATGAACAAATACCTGTTTGGTATTCGAATTTGATCGTGGCCTTTTAACGGGAATTTTTCCGGCTAATTGGCTCCTGGTCATTAACTATAAAATGAAATATTACAAGAATATTTCTTTATTTGATTTTCTTTTATTTGGAAGATATTAAAGCAGATTTTGAAATTATTCATAATTACGTCGTAATATATGGGCCGATTCCTTTTTTTCAATTCCGCTAATTGTTCGATTTTCGGTGTTTCTTTTTTGAAATCTTCAACACCGTTTGACAGTAACTTGGAAGTTGCTGCACATGATCGAGTTACCTAAAATGGGTCATCGAGTTCATGAGTAGATTCATCACTTTAAGGGAAAAATCAACATTAATGCACAAACCTTGGGAGAACTGTTTTGAAATTTGGTAGAATTATTGTCATTTGACATCGTTCTTAGCCTCTTAATATCATTAGTAGGATTACTTGAAGAGGCGATATCATTATTGCCGCTATGCTGTTTCAATGAATAAAAATGTCATATTTAAAAATAAATGAACATAGATATGGCAAAATGGCATGTAACATACGTTATTATTAATTTTATCGTCACAGATTGCTTCATTAGAAACCGCATCAAAATTATTCAGTCTTGTGTTGTCGCTTGAAGTTGAACATATGTTAGCGTCGTTGGAAATTGATGACTTTATGTTCGATTTAGAGTTATTTGATACGCATCTAATCACGGAAACGTGATTATCGCTCTGTGAACAAATTATATTCGATTATGAAACGTTCACCATTTTTTTGGGAGGTTAATATTTTAGGCGACAATATACTTCGATACTATGCTGATGGATGGTTTCATTAAAAGATGAATCGTACGAGCTGGATGCCATGAATTCATTTATGCGTGGTGGGGAATCGAATATTACGTCATCGTCTTCTACTAAGTCAACAACGTCTTCGTTTTTGATTACTCTGGAATTTTTCAGCTTACCAAGGGTCTAAAAATAAATACAGAATTATGCAAATTTAGATACAATTGTAAAATAAACACTTCGACGTACTTGTTTGGTCAACAGAGCTTGAGTATTATGCACTTCTTTAACGAATGAATCGAAAATATCCAATTTTCCGCAACAATTATAACAAATAACTTTGGATAAGAAATCTTCTTCGCTTACCTGATAAAATAACGAATAATTGTGTGCTATATTCAATTCTAATATATTATCGGAATACTTACGAATATTTGCAATCTAAGATTAATTTTCTCCGTGAGCTTACGGTTTATTCCAGTTTTACTGAAAATATTAAGCATAGGGTTCCCCCGCGACGAACACAGTCGACAGCAATCATTCATTGTAACGATTTGTTAATACTACGTTTAAATGATAACGAACAATAATTTAGAGAATAATTACTCTTAGGGGAATAAAGGTAAGCGGCGTGTATCTACTGAGAAACCTTCGAGGAAGTTCTCCATGATTATTTGAAAATTATTCTGTCGATCATTTTTTATTAAGGATTACAATTTTACGAAGGGTTAAATTTTCACTCATTATGAATTCACGATATCAGAAATCCATGATTGTGTTAATAACAAATGAATAACTCTTGACGATATAACTACACGAATATTTAATAAGAACTAAAAACCGATTACAACGAAAAACTGAAAATTCAGGAATTTTGAGAAGTGAAAGTATTGATAAGGTAAGCGTAAAATCAACCAATCAGAATGAAGCATTATCAAGAAAGTCTTTTGATTGGTTGGTTTTAATCAGTCGTCGTCCTAATTTTATCAGTTTTTCATTTTTGAGAAAACAAAAAAATTTTCGCAGTTGAAAAACTGATAAGCTAACTTTTTATAATTTGTGAGTTATTTCTTCATAATTTATTTAATTTTATTTATACCCAATTAGGAATAGTTAATATGGAGGAAAAATGCCGTCTATGTGGCATGAACAGTGAAAATCTGACCAATATTTTCCAAAAACATGACCACTTTCCTCATTTAAAATTGAGAATTTGTGTAAATTTACAAATCAGAGTGAGTATTATATCTATGCAACTGGTAAATGGAGTTCCCGAGGATACATAACAGCATGAAAAGCTCATTTTATTACAATTTTATTTGTTCAAGGTTTCTGCTATTGACAAACTCTCTCATTCAATCTGCCTTATTTGCCTCACCAAACTTGAAGAATTTGATAGATTCATTGTAAAATGTCAAAAAACTCAATTTTTGTTGTCAAATTTTGAAGAAACAGCACCGTTACTTATTCAGGTGAAATATTGTAATAATTCACTATACTTCTATATTCGATGTTTCATTCATAGTCATTTTTAGGAAGAAGAAGTAACAAAAATTGACGTAGATTGTGTTTTGTTTGATGCGGAATCAAATACTTTACCTATAGAGATCACTGATTCAATTTATCATTGTAACGACGATATCAAGGAAAATGAAAATGAAGTAAGTTACATAATTTGTTCAACATTGCGAAATAATTTCAACGATTTAATTTACTATCAGATGCCGTTCAAAAAAAGAAAACTATCCGATGAATTCGAAGAAAGGTTTATCGATGTAGAAGACGAAAAACAAGAAGGGATGAAAATAAATGATATTTCGAATGTGAATTTAGCCTGTGATTTAATCCAAGAAGTTCCTGAAGATGCTGCGGTAACCATAAGAAAAAGACCTATGAATGAATTAGTTTCATTTTTTCCTACTCGAGTACAAGTTAATGAACCCACTCCAATTAATGAAGATTTAAATGACATCACCGATCAACGTATAACCGATATTGATTTAAAGAAAGATCTCGAAATCGTAGAAATAAAAGAAGAAATGGTTGATATTGACGATTCAGATAGAAGTGATTCTTTGACTGATGATCTGGATGCAAATCTCAACGAATTAGATGAAAAAAGTGACTGCGATTCTGTACGCGAAGTTGTCAAATTAAAAGTAAGCGTTGTAATCCATAAAATCAATAAAACAAGATTGTTCGCGAATTAAAAATTTTTCATTGTTTCAGAATGTCACTAAACCTTTAAAAATACAATCTGCTAAGCTGAGAACATGTCCACTTTGTGGTCATCAATTCGTCTATAATGAAATTGAAGAACACGTAAGATTTCATTCTGACGACGAAGACTACATAAAAATAATTATCGACGAAATGAACGAAATTCCTTTTAAACACAAGACGCATTATTGCGAGGAATGTAAAAAAGTATTCGTAAGAGATAGTCTCTTTATAGAACATCAAAAGGAACATTTGAAAATTAAAATGATCAACTGTCATTTATGTGATCATACATTTTCGATTCGTAAAAAGCTTAAAGTACATTTACGTGCAGTTCATATTCCTAAGAATAGTAAATGCGATTTATGTAGCTACGCTGCCAAAAGTTTAGCTGATTTGCAAAAGCATATAAAAGGAGTTCACGAATTTCAACCGATGATTTGCGAAATATGCGGTAAATCAGTTTCCTGTAACGTGAGTAATTATAATCGACATTTACAGACGCATTCGGAAGACAGACCTTATAAATGCGATTTATGCAATTCAGCATATAAAACTGCCGCTTCTTTGCAAAAGCATAGGCATAATATTCATTTTCCTAAACCTGTGATGTGTACTGATTGCGGTACTATTTGTGGATCGCAACTGAAGTACAAAAAGCATGTTAAAAGATGTCGTAAACGAATGCTTCGTTTCAATTGAATTCCTGTTTAATTTGTTGTCATGAACGCGGTGTAAATATGTCAAAATTTTGTATTAAAGTTTTATTTATGCAGTATATTTTTTTTATTTTTGTGTCTTTAATAATTTTTTGTTAATATTCAATACAGACAACTTACCAGTGAAACTTCGAGCGGTGATTTTTCAATAAATCAATCTGCTGAAAGGGAAATTCGCAATTCATTTTAAACTTGCAGTGTTGTTCCAACTAAACATTTTTTGATTTCATCATTTGGCAACACTGAATTGATAACACCATTATGTGAAAAATGAGATGATAGCACCCATTCGTGTATTTGTAGCGTTTTGAAAAATTAATCAAATTAATCGAATTTTATGAATTAAATGGATAATTTGTGAAAACATATATTTAAAACGACTTTCCTATACTATTAGAAAGTAATTATACATGTATATTTGCATCGAATTCCGAAATGGATAAGAAAAACGCAGGTAAGTTTTTCACTTTTCAGCGATACTATCATTGTTGTTATTGTTTTAAAATATATCAAACTCATAGTAGTATTTTCGTAGTATTTAATTTTTTCCTACGTTTTATTCGTATTGCGTTTTTGTTCAGAACAATAATAATGAACATTAAATATCTTAAATTAGCAATTATAAATAAATTGAAAATGCCTAGCCTCGCAGTGTATCTTATTGACATTATCTTTTTGCAGAAGGCGGTGAATCTGCGAAGAAAAAATACACCCCAGCTAAGCTACGAAACGCTCTCAGTGATATTCGAACCGGTAAATTGAAAGTGTTAGAAGCATGTAAGGTGTATAATATTCCTCGAACGACGTTATATTTCAAGTTATCCGGAGGTAGGCCTGAACAGTTTTGTCGTCCTGGTCCACCAGCTATTTTAGGCCAAGAAGTTGAAAGTAAAATCGAAAATTGGCTACTAGATAATTACAAACGCGGATTCACTCTTAGTAAAAATGGTTTAATGTATTCGGTGAGAAAAATAGTCGAGCAATATCCGGAAAACGTGCGACATAAATTACCATTTAAAAATAACATGCCAGGTAGAAAATGGCTCACTAGTTTTAAAGTCAGGCATCCTAAAATAGTTGAGAAGCTTAGCGAGCATAAATATTTATCGCAGTCAAATATCACCGAAGCCAAAGCCAAATCGTGGTACTTCAAAGTTAAATCTTTAATTGAAGAAGAAGCTGCGCTGGATGTGTTAGAATGTCCTGATAGAATTTTTTACATCGATGAAATGTGTATGTATGTTAATAGCAAATGCGAATTGTCATTTTCGGATAAACGTAAAGCGATTTATAATACTTCAAGCAGTTACGTCGATAATGTGACGATTTTATTCACCGCCAATGCGGCTGGTACTTTTGCTCCTCCTGCTGCTGTGTATAAACTAAAGAATTTACCTAATGATCGCTTGAATCACGTTCCTTCTCATTGGGCGATTGGATTTACTAAATCTGGATGGACAAATTGCGAAACATTTTATGAATACATAACCGATACGTTTTATCCTTTTTTGGTGAAATCTAGTACCGCTTTACCAGTCATTGTATTTCTCGACGGCGATTTTTCTAATATGAGTTTACCGTTGAGTACTTTCTGCGAAGAACACGGTATAATCTTACTTTGCACTTTGCCAAAAGCAGTGCATTATTTACAGCCTCTTCACGGATTTTTCTCTCTAATCAGAACGGTTTGGAAAAACGAACTCAATGAATGGATGAATGAGCGTAGAGAGGGCGAAGATATCAACGACTGCCAAATACCACCGTTAATAGATTCCATTCTAGAGAAAAAAATCTTTGAATCGACAGTAATAGATGGATTTCGTTTATGTAGATTGCACCCTTTTGAAATGAAACCTGATGATGATCCGGTTTTGCAAGCTCATCTTGCGAACAGCGAAGCAGACAAACAATGCGACTGTAATTTAGGAATTATCGAATATATCGAGAGTAAAATTCCTCCAGACGTGTTGAGTAAATTTCATGCTTCCAAAATGAAAGGTACTCCTTGGCAAGGATACGTTGGATATAGTGCTTTGTATGATTTATGGACCGAAGTCGTCGCAGAAAATGGCTTGACTGATTTTAAAATAGAGGATGAGTACGACCCATCGTCGACGATCTTTATCGAAAACGGAACTTTGGATCGCTTTATAGTGGAAGAGGAAATAGAAGAAAGTTGATATAAGAAATGATTCGATGTTAAAATTTGACATTATAAGTATTACTCAATTTTAATTTGTATAAACTGAAATAATTACAATTATAATTTCTTTTCTGTCGACGATTTTTTTTTATGCGAGAAATTTGTTCAAAATGAGCGTAAACGATATAAGTGAAAATCATACTGGCGTACGGTAAATACTCGTTTCTTTATTGAAAGTAAAGTCTTATAAATAAGGTCGTAAGACACGTTAACTCAAACATAAATCTTACATAAAGTTATCGTTATTGTAATAACAAAACGAAAAAAACACAGACTTAAAATTGACTGTAAAAAGAAAAAAAACCTTCAACCAAAAAAAAAACGGATAAAAATGTAAAATAATTACGAAAGAGGTCTATCTTCTCCTCTTACAGCTCTGTATTTTGCCAACTCATTAGGAAAACTGTTACTCAATTCGGATAACAAATGTGATTTGAATTTACGATACGAATCAATTTTACCCTTGACTTGTTCGTTCTTCGTGAGAGCTTTTTCGATACAATCTTTCGTATATATTTGCGGATTTCTACCTTGATCGATGTAATCAAATACTTCTAACGGTACGTGAACTTCTTGAACTTGCGATTTCAATTTATCCAGTTCTTGTAAACCATGAACCATTGCTTGGATTTTTTGATTAAGGACCTGCTGCCCTTGCGGTTGGAAATCTCCGACGATAATTTTTATTTGACGGACGTTTTCGACAAATAGGTCGAGCTGTGTTTCTAGATTTTCTAATGCTGAAGACATGGTGAACTGGAAGAGGAATGGTGATTTAGATGGATTTTGCAGTAAAGTATTATAAAAATGTTTGACTTACTGTAAGAATGTGCAATTAGATAAATACTTCAATTCACGTTTCCATATATTAATTTTGTAATTATTTAATCATGGAAATGAAAAATATTAGAAAAAGTATAAACACTATTTCTGTTTACAAAAAAGCACTGGTAAAATGGCAGAAATCACAGAAATATGTGAGATTTGTATATTGTTTAATGACGTCATCTGTATCAAACAATTGAAATTGATTATTTTTTGTTTTTGTTTTTATTAATTAGCACCAATATTTTTCACAAAATTCGTATCAAAAAATCAAAATTTATTTAATATAAAATATAATTTATATATATTTTACAATTCAAGTACTTTATTAATTAGAAAAAAACAATGGCAAATTGTTTACAAAATAAGCGCACCATTGTAAGTAAGAATAAAAAATTTTGTGACGTCATACTATAATATAGATATTAATCTTCGTTCTCATTATTTTTATCTGTGAAGATGAATTGAAGCGTACTCAATCTCAAAATTTGCTCAAATGTCGAGTTTTTATTTTTCAAAAATCTAAAGTGGTAAATTGAATAAATTTTATTCATGATTAATTAATCACTTTATCAGAAAACGTTGTTTTCTACGTAATTATTACATTACGATGAACAACGAAGCATGAGTACGTTACCGTGATGAGAATCAAAATCAGAATGATTTTTCAGTTTGATACATAATTTTTTAATTTTGTACATTTTATTTCAATGTTTTATCCGTACTTCTGGTATAATTGTACTACTAGTAAGTAACTCGATATTTCATTAATAAATTATACTGAACCAACGTTCGTATTTGTAACGAAACGTTCTTTGGTTTTTGTCTGCTTTGACAGATAAACTTTTATGCACAAATCGAGTCGCAACATGTGGCACGAAGCGAGAAAACAAGAGAAGAAAATTCGTTGTATGTTGGTCGACTATCAGCGACGAGCTCAAAGACGTAAAGATTATTATGACAAAATAGTAAGTTTGTGAATTCCGTAAAGTAAATATGTTCAGATTAGTTGTAATCGAAGTTCTTTTACAGAAAGCAGATCCAACGCAATTTCTCCAGTTGCACGGAAGACCTTGCAAGATTCATCTTGATCCGGCAATATGCATTGCTGCGAACAGCTCAGTTACCATGTGAGTACCTAAATTAGTCTCGTTTAATTATGTACGTAAAGCCGATTTTAATAACGTGAAAATTCATAGGATGCCTTGGCAAGGCAACACAGACGTAATGATAGATCGTTTCGATGTTCGAGCGCATTTAGATATGATCCCCGAGGTTCCACCTACGAATAAAATACACGATGATTTGTCTTACGAAGAAAGGCAAATAAACTACGAACGTTATAGGATTCTCGTACAAAATGACTTTTTTAGCAGTAAGTAACGGCAAATATAATGCATTTGATAAGTGTTTATAATTTCTATTTGCGAATCGCAGTACCCGAAGGGAAATTCTTACATCAGATTAACTTGGAAGAGAAATTCGGCCCTGTACTTAAAAACGCCGATCAGCAAGAACCGTCGAAGAAACGAGCAACGGTTGCAATTGGTTATAATTACGATGACGATTGTACCAATAATACTCCGATGATTAGAGTAGAAGAGCCGAAAAAAGATTTCGATTCGAACGCTGATGACGAGAAAGATGATGATTCAGAGAGTGATATCGATTTAGGTACCAAATGTTTCGTTATTGATTGCGTATTTCTAGACAATTTTTTCTAATATATCAATTCTTAGATTTGACTGTCGATGTGAGTAAAATTGAAACGCAACAGGCGAACGAACTTAATACTTGTGCTCATGCTTATGGAATGATCACCAACGATTTCTTCAGTTTCCTGAATAACGATCTCGAAGAAGCTGAGAATATGAGAATGGTTAAAGAACAAGAAGAAGAAAAGGCCATGTTTTCGGTAAAATAGAATAAACGAGTTAAAGTCACGTTTTACTATTTTCTAACCGTGACGAATAATCATATTTTAGGGACGTAAATCGAGAAAAGAACGTAGAGCATTTAGAGAACGGACGCTAGTCGGCCGAAAATTAAGCCCACCGAGGTAAATACTTGTTTCCTTGGACAATTTTTTCCGGAATTAATCGAAATAAATTTATGTAGTTACGCTTGGCGCAAAAGTCCTTCGTACGAAGATTACAAAGCGTTGATGTCTTCCAATCGATCACGATCGAAATCCACGTCTCCTCTGAATTCCGGTAAAATCACCTATATCACTAGTTTCGGCGGAGACGAACCTACCACTCACAGTTCTTCAGAGTAAGAAATTTTCGTAGTAAGTTTCAAGGAAATGTGATTTTTAATGATATAACTTTACAGAAAACCCGGTGCAAATCTCAGCTACGGCAAAGATTCCAGGAATAAAAGAAATCGGTACGAATTTGTTAATTTTTTTACTAATTTGTGTTTTATTACTAATACTTCCGTTAATTAATACACCAATAGAAGCCGAAGTTTATCACGCGGAAGAGACAGCAAAATTAAGCGAAACCGACGTTCTCGATCGAGTAGCAGAATTGGTAGAAAATCATCCAAATCTAGAAGTCGATCAAAATCCAACAATCGCACCGTCAAGTCAAGTCGTCGAGATGATTCACGCAACGATAAAAGATACAGAATATCTTCATCGAGGTGAATCATTTTTAATATCTCGCGAAAATTTTTCCAACAC
The DNA here is from genome assembly GCA_003261595.1 of Maconellicoccus hirsutus. Classification (NCBI taxonomy): domain Eukaryota; kingdom Metazoa; phylum Arthropoda; class Insecta; order Hemiptera; family Pseudococcidae; genus Maconellicoccus; species Maconellicoccus hirsutus. The sequence continues at coordinate 17,329 of QBDW01000860.1, forward strand.
TTTACAAAAATTATATTTCTCCAGATCAAGATCTCGTTCACAGCAAAGAACCAAAACACCGCCAAGAATATCGCCGAAAATTTCGACGACCGATAATTCTGCGCCATCGGGAAGCGGAATGAATTTCACGGCGATTTCGACGGAATCTACGACAATCCCTCGGTATCCATTTGGTGTATTTTTTTTTTATTATACGAGATAGCGTTGGTGACAATTTTATCTTGTATTCGCAGATATTACGGCCGACGAAAAGAAGAATCATCATCTGAATTGAGTTTATCATCGGATGACGAATCGAGCAAGCAATCCGTATCGTCTAAATCTAAAGTGTACGTGATTTTTATCTCGATTATTTGTGTTTTCTCGTAATTTAAAGATGGACGACGGTTTTTTTTTTACAGAAATCAAGTTTCCGGTCCTAGTCGTTTGAATACATCTATCAAAGTCAGTAAGAATCATAATTTGTTGTGTATTTTGTATAGCTCGTCGATAGTAGGAATTAATTTTTTAACAAATTCGGTTTCGGTTCCTAGTTTTATGGGCAGTTTTTACTTTCGGAGTGAGGAGGAGCTTGGGATTTTTTTTATCGTATTGTCAGAATTTATCGTTGATGTTTACATTTTGCGTTTGTTTTGCAGACCAGTAATACGGATAAGTTGACCCCTCAAGAACGTCTCAGAAGGAAGAGACAGGTTCTGCTGAATAAACAATGTCAGTATCGTAATATTTTATTATATGCATGGTACAGTATTTCGATGTACTTGTTTGTATTTTCAGATAGTTTAAGATTTTTTGCTTTTACGGAGTGATATCTTTTTTTGAGTTGGCGTCGTTAAATTTATAGAGAAGAATTTTATAAAAGTCCCATTTCGTTATCGATATTTTAAATTCGTTTATTTTTTGTTCTTTTGAAGATATCGCTTTAATCGATGCATCTGCGTTAATTTTTCATCTCGATGAATTACCATTTCGTTTGAATGTAATGGTTAATTTTTCTATTGCGCAGTTAAAGCTGATAAACGCGCCGAAAGGGAAAAAGTGATGAAAATGGTGCAAGAGAGAATCGACAGAGCGGAAGAAATGAAGGAAATATCGATCAAGTTAAGGAGACGGTCGGTATTGAAAAATCCACATCATTAGCGTTTCGTCTTTCCTAACTTGTGGTACTTTTTAGGCAGCGTATGTTGCGTCATAACGACAGCCCGAGACGTAACAGTCGTAGTTCTTCGAGATCTCGAAGTTCATCCAATGAATGGCGATCCTCTTCGCGTTCTCCGATTAGTAGACGATCTCACAGGTAACGACGCTGTGATTCTGATTCGTCGACGAATTCTGACGTATATTTTCGTTCAACTAGAAGAAGCACCAGGTATCGGAGCGCATCAGACGACAGTTCGGCCGACAGTAGCCACAACGGGCGTAAGAAATCGCGCAGACGTCGTAGCAGCTATAGTCGTAGCCGAAGTCGAGGTCGTAGTAGTGGCAGTCGTACTCCTACGCGACGGAGCCGATACAGCGAAGAACGTTCCGGTGATCGTAAACAGGATAATAAATTTTTGAAAAATATCAAAGAATGCGATAAAGGTAAAACGAATGAAATAAATCGATCGTACGTATTTTTAACGCCATCGAATTCACGTTACAGTATCACGAAGCAGAAGATATTGTACACTAAGCGAAGAACGTGAATTGGCTCGTGTTCAGTTGGAAGGTAAATCAGAGGCGCGTCGTAAAGATCGCGATCAACGTAATTCACCGAAACGGAAATCGAATATCGATAGTTATCAAGACGACGGCGCCGGCGATCGAAGAGATCGATGGAGTAGCGATCGTTACCGCGGTGATCATTCGAGGTATTCCGGTCGGCGATCGAATTCTCGCGATCGATATTCGCGGTAAGCGGAATCGAATCACTTTCTTTTAATTACAAACGAAATGATGAACCGTAGTAAAAGGTCTGAGAATATGGAAATGAATTCGTTCGCTGTTCAACTCAATTTATCCGGTATCGTGTGAATTTACCGAATACGTAAACTCTCGCTGACTGATAGTTTCGATGAAATGATGACTTCAAGGGAATTCATTACAGCGTTCTCAAGTAGTCGATTAATTTCAACGTAGTATCGGTTGAACGAAAAGGATTCGTTATTCGTGTAACTAATTCGACGCGATTTTCAACTTTATCTGTTCATTAAAATACGCTTCGAGTTCTTCGACTGTCTTCGGTGATAAGAATAATCATTCTGAAAAACAACACTGTTGAATAGTAAAAGGTCTGAGGGGAGGGTCGACAAATTCGGCGCATTTTCATTTCCTTCTTATTCCTTGTACATCCTACTTATTTGTCCTTGAAAAAGCGAACTGGAGTTCTTTCGCGTTATTCTATGATCACAACTGTATCTGATCTAAATATCTTACGTTAATGTAATTTTTAGGTTTTTTTTTGTCGATATTTATTTATTTTCAATTTTTAGACACGATTATTAAACTAAAATGCTGGTATGTCCTTGAGAAAACACGTTGATCATTTTACGATCGAAGATGAAAAGGATTATTCCACAGCGTCGGGCCATGATGCGGAAGATTTTCGTCTCAAATTTCCTTCTTTCTTTTACTTTATAACCAGAATGAAATTTATAGCTCAATTTTTCACGAATCAAAGACAAATTTCATTGTATTTCTTACATCGCAGCGTGTTCCATCGCGATGTTTCTGTTATTTTGTATTTTTCTTTCAAAGCGCGACCTTTTAACGACGTGAAAGTATTTTGTTTATCTTTTGTAAATAAATTATTTTTTCTACGTAATAAGGGTTTGATAATTGGAGTAGAACGTGGTATATTTAAGGTTTTCCTAAAAACCATTACTGAATGTTTGATCCGAATAAATTACAAAAAAGGTACATCCATTTATTTACTAATTATGATAACAAAAATAAATTACGCGAACGTTTCAAGTACAAAATACACAAATAAATCATTATTTTACGCGGTAAAAATTCATAGGAACATAAATTAAAAATAATCAGTCTGAATGATCTAAAATGCAAGGTTATTCGCACTTAATTTAAATTCTTATTTAGTATTAAAGCAATGAACCTACAACTAATTAATAAATCTAAAAAATATCCTCGAATAGAATTGCACGAATGTGAAGAAATTCGCGAAATTCAAATTCTTTCCTTTCAATAAAGAAAAACCGCAATATTTTCTCAATGTTGACAAAAAGATCTCTGCTTGGGTCCTCCGAATCAACATATGGCACTATCCATCTTGGTTCTTCATCACGAGAACTACCTGCGGATACTTCCAGCTTCACCAAAGGAGCACCTTTAACTAGTATTGTTAATTTGGAAGGAATCGGCATCCAGTCTGACCACAATGAGACAGGCTCCACATATTTACGAATAATACGCACCGCCTCAGGGGGATTCACGTCATCTGGTAACTTCCCTATCCTATGTGAAATAAGTCAAAATAACATCGTGTAGCATATGCCCAACATAGTCTGAAAAATGGTACGTCGGAACAGATTCCGTCAACGAAATTTGAAGTTTTACTTTATAGGAACTACGAAGTCGAAAGGAGTTCGCTTTGTAAACACAGTCGTGTTTTATACCACGTAGACTCGTAGTACTTGTAAAATACGCTTTTTAGAATAAACGGAGTCAAAAGCAAAACTTACATGTAATTTAATCTTTCGTTCAGCATTCTAATTCTTCTTACTTCGAGTCCTGATCTACGCAGTTTGTGAAGCCGTTGTATTAGGTTATTTACTTTATCCTCCGAAACTGCAAATTTTAATTTTAACGCTTGGTAGGTAGCCTCATCTTCAGCCTTCTTACGTTTCCTGAATAACCTCATCACAACTCTTCTTAATAGAGGAACGTGAACACGTTTACGACACCGACGAATTTTCTTGATGAGATCATTCATAGCTAAACGAATATCTTTGAACTACTAGTTCTAATATAATTTGAAACGAAATGCCACCGCACTTGAAATATAAACCTATTTACGTAGAGAAAAGGCAGTAGTAATCAATTAAACATTAAACAATTAATCATCTAAAAAAACTAAAACTAAAAATTTTTAAATTTTTTTCATTTTACGTTTATTTCGAAACACGTGCTGGTGTGAGCCTGTGAGGTGTAAGAGGTGTGAAGGGGTTTCACAGCGCTCTCTAGTTTTATAAAATAAGTAACTTTTGGAATGGCGGATGATTTACGTACTTACTCGTAATTACGGTAATACGGTATATACCCCTCATGTTATTATCTTATCTCCTCGTGCAATTCCATGTGTTTTTTTTGTGATTTATTATAATAATTTACTTCGAAGACTTGTTTAATTTATAAATTATAATAATTAAGAATTAAAATAGGTGATAAATGAATATATTTTGATACAGTATTTCAATTTTACAATCATCATGGAAACTTCAGCCGGATTACAGTTTCATGAGATGGATTTAGATGATCGAATCCTTAAGGTAATTGTACATTCGAAGTGATTTTTTTATTAGTTATTTACACGATATCTTCGATTTCATAGGCAGTAGCCAAATTAGGATGGAAAGAACCAACGGCAATTCAAGAAAAAGCCATACCATTATTATTAGAAGGTAAAGATGTGCTCATGAGAGGACGAACAGGTTCTGGAAAAACTGGAGCTTTTGCGATTCCTGTCATACAGAAAGTTATTTTATCAAATCCGGTAAATTATACTACCAAAGATATTGGAAGGTTACATTACCGTTGATAATTTTTTATAACTGTTTCTCAGATGAACGATACAAAAGGCGTCAAAGCTATGATCTTAGCTCCGAGTAAAGAATTATGTAATCAAATCCACTCGCATATTTTACAATTGACGTGTAAATGCTCGCGCGAAGTAACCTGCGTCGATATATCCGCTTCGGTTAGTTATCAGTATTGTAACCAATTAAAGGATTTTTCAAGAACTAAACGTCTCTTCTAGGTGGACCTGAATATCCAAAAACCTTTATTAGTAGATCATCCTGATATCGTGGTTGCTACTCCTTCACGAGCTCTTTTACACATTAAAGCTCATAATCTACAAGTTAAAGATACTTTAGAGATGTTAGTAATCGATGAAGCCGATTTGATGTTTTCTTTTGGCTACGAAGATGACGTAAAAAATGTTCTAAGGTATTTACAACTGAACTAAACATGGTACAATTGAGATACTAAACATAGTATTATTCCAGGCATTTACCTAAAGTTTACCAAGCCGTATTAGCCAGTGCGACTTTATCCGAAGAGGTAGTCTCGTTGAAGAAATTAGTGTTACATAATGCTGTGATATTGAAATTAGAAGAACCGAATTTAGCTCCGTTATCGCAACTTACGCATTTTTACGTAAATGCTGAAGAAGAAGAAAAAGCCGTAATTTTGTATACTCTTTTAAAACTTTCTCTTCTCTCTGGAAAAAGTATTATATTCGTGAATACCGTCGATAGATGTTACAAGTACGTAATTTTTTTCGTTTTTTAAATATCGATTTTAAACACGTTATTTGACAGGTTGAAATTATTCTTGGAACAATTTGGAATATCTTCGTGTGTATTAAATTCCGAATTACCGGCTGCCTCGAGATGCCATTCTGTTTCCCAATTCAACAACGACGTTTATAAAACTATCATCGCGTCCGATGAAAAAGCTCTAGAAGAAGACCACGGACAGCCTGTCAAAAAAAGGTATTTCATATTCATTGTAGATTTATCAATCAGAATTAATTTTCAATTGTCGAAATAGCGGAAAACGAAAAAAAGACAAGGAATCTGGAGTTGCTCGAGGTATAGATTTCCAATTCGTTTCCAACGTTATTAATTTCGACTTCCCCTTCGATACTTTTTCATATATTCATAGAGCTGGTCGAACCGCCAGAGGGATGAATAAGGTATGAGTTGTGTTTCTGTGACGGTGTTGTTCGGATTTTTATCAGTTTTGAATATTTCTAGGGTATTGTTCTTTCTTTTATAAACGTTCGAGAACAGATGTTCAAAGATGAAGTAGAAGATTATCTGAAAGAAGGGTTAAGGGAGAAATGCGATATTTTCCAGTAAGATATTTATTGAGTTATTTTCAGTAGGATGTAAATTCATATTCTCCGTGTGTTTCGCAGAAAATACAAATTTAGTTTATCGGAAGTGGATGGATTCAGATATCGAGCCAAAGATGCTTGGAAAGCAGTCACTAGAATCGCCGTGAGAGAAGCGCGTTTGAAAGAAATTAAACAAGAAATCTTGAATTCTAAGAAATTAAAGGTTCGGCTTATATTCTCTGCATAAGTTAATTTAGTTAATGTTGAATAAGATCGTAGTTTATCGATAGTGCGATTTTTATCAGCTGATAAGTTATAGATTTTGTTTCCACGTGCGAAATTATTTTCACTCAAAATAACGTCTTCCGTTGGAACTTTTGACGGAGATTCATGTAAATAAAAACGCCTCATTTAGATCGAACGTTGAACGTTTAAATTTATTACGATTTTTTTAAAATTATTATCGATTTCCTTGATGCGCATGTAGGTAACCTTTATGATTATTTGAATGATATCAATTTTGTACTTGTTTTCTTCTTGTAATGACGTCATCGATGTTCATTAAGTTGTATTTTTTAGAGATATTTTGACGAAAATCCGAGAGATTTACAAACCCTAAGGCACGACAAAGCATTGCATACGGTTAAATTACAAGATCACTTGGTTGACGTTCCAGAGTACATTGTACCATCTAGTTTAAAAGACGTCGTCAATGTTGTGAACGATTCGAAGAAGAAAGTAGATAAAGTTAAATTCAAAACAGGAAGAAATAAAGCTTTTAATAAGTATTTGGTAAATACGACGCAATTCTTTTAATGGTATATTTTCGATGTAAATGATAACTCGAGCATTTTGCATTTCTTTTTAGGCGAAAAAACAAAATCCTTTGTCGAGTATGGAGTTCAGTGGTCTTGACAGTACGCAAGATTCTTTGAATAATTGAATATTTCAATAAAATCTTTTTTTATAGTTTTATCTGGTGTTTTTTTGTATGTACAAAAATGTGAACTTGAAACATGAAAAAAAATTACAGAGAAACACGTTTATTACGTTTCAATAAGAAATAATCACAAGTAAATTCAAAGTTGATTCCGCGAAGGAAAAAAGTTAAAAAACTTAAATAAGAAATTTTTAAAGGTTCAAATAGATTAACAAAATCTTAATAAAAACTTGGTCACTCATTACTACGTTATTATGTTCAAATATATTTTCCACAAAGCGCGTATTAGTGAAAAATTGGAAAAATTAAGCATCAAATGCAAAAGCATCGTATGCGACTAATCAATTTGAAGCGAAAAACAACACACTCGGTAATATCCACGTTCGAAACGATACAACGTGACGGAATTATCTTCAACGAGGCAGTGATACTTAGCGGAATATAGTTGGAAATTTCTATACATAAAAACTACTCGAATGAAGCACGACTACGCGTTGTAAAAATTTACACCAACTCGAGATGTGTTTTCAAAACGACTTCAACATACGTTGACAAATATCGTTTCAATATTTCCTAAAGATTCAAAATATACAAGAAACCAATCTCTAACAAAACAATTATCCTCAAACATAACATACATATTAATCCATAACAATAACTAAACTCGACCAATATTTCATATATTTTCTATCTTGGGGAAAGGCGTTTTTGATTTAGCGAGATCTGAGGCTTTCTTAGCGGCATCTTTGAATTTCTCTGCGTTACTCTTCGGATGCGTGATGGCATTAGAATGTTGTAAAATATTCAACTGCTTTTGTTGATGCGGAAACATCGAATGTAATACGTGATCAAACCCGCGTACCGCTTTGGTGCAGTTTTTCTTGAATCGTTCAAGTCCGAATGACTGGATTGCTCTGGCGAATCCGAATACCTGAGAGTCGATGGTAGCGGTACGTATGGCGACGGTTTTCATCGGGTTTTCTTCAGATACTTTGTAAACTACTTTTTCCGCTACGCCCTAAGATAGTGATAGATGTAGTTATGCGGATGTAACGAAAATAAAGGAAAAAAGAACATACCATGACTGTTTGATAACCTAAATTTCTAGTATAAGTGGTAAGAGTTTTGGTCTCAGGATCAACGACAGATTCTTCCATTATCTTGACCACTCTGGTGTTTATAAAGCGTTCGCCCCATTTTGGTAACTTGTTGGTTTTCGTGAGTAATCTTTTAGAGTAAAGTTTTCCGTCACGGATTTGTCGAAAAACTGTGTCTTCTGATAGGACGTGAATACTGCGTGAAAGATGAATTATTAAATGACCTAATTTAGCGTCAAGAATAACCGTGGAAGTTGGACATACCTTTCTGGGTTCGGATACCGCTGCCAAAATCCTTGGGCTACTTGATCCCATGTAAAATCAAAAGTAGTCTTGCTTTCGTAGAATTTCACCATTATGACAGCATTAGACTTCTGAAAAATCGTTATACGACAATGAACGCACGCTATGGATTAATTAGAACGTGTTTGAATGGTTTCGAGTGAATTGCACTCTTATCACATCCAAGTAACCTTTACCAACATGAACACACCTATAAGTCGCCGTAGTGGTCAAACAGACTTACTTTATCTTATCACGTGGAAGTTAATCTTCAGCGGCAGTAATGCAATACGTTCAAAAGTATTCGTAGCATACGGCTTAATTAAATTTTGGAACAATTACAACAAATTTTCTTCAAATAGATGCGCAGTACAGGTATGAAAGATAAAAAAATTCAGGTAGGGTGGGGATGTTAAAATTTTGGGGTTTTGAAAGAACAGCATACGGTACCAGCTCATCACGTTAACTAATGCTTCAAGCGGAATTCATGTGAACTACTTTATTCAACCATCAGAACCTAGAACCAGGCAGATTATTACATCTATAATCTGTATCATCCGTTCACCGTAATATTGTAAAATTGAGAAATAAATTCAAATCTTAATCTATTATTTTCAATTTATTTCTTCATGCTAATTGCTAAAATCTTTTTTTCGAGAGAAATGAGAATTTCATTGCAGAATCCACGATACTTAAAAATAAATGAGTACAGATTGAATTTTAAAATTTGTCTAATTCAACAGTGACAAAAAAAATAAAATCGTCCTACAGCAAACCATTTTGCACAATAAACAAAATACACTCTTGAAACATTTGGAAAACTTAAAAATATATAATGAGACGTTAATTGACAGTCCATTATGCATCACAGAAAAAGAACCCACACAAGTATTGAGTGAAAAAAAAGTACTAAACCAAACTGTAAAATGAAAATAGTTTAGTCGACACTCGTAGTTGGTAAAATCTAATTGAGAATTAGGAATGAATTAAAATCCTTCTATTTACTTTTCCTCTTCGTAAACGGCAATATAACCGACGACAATCTCAACGCATTTCTTTGATCTCATTATGACAGATTACCACGTGAGTCACGATTTATCCAGTCGTTATTTAAATTTTCACCGCTTCTCTATCACGACTACCGATTAAAATCCAGTCAACATCATCAGAGAACGACGTCGTTACACGTAAATATGCTTCAAATTTCTCTTGATTTTACTGCGCGGTTAAAATTTGCAATAATTCATCAGCGCAACTATTCAATTTTTTGAATTTATCGTCTTCGATCTTCAAATTTGGTTTCCTTTCGAGAATATCAAGAGCTTGATGTAACTTCTCAGCTATAATATTTCCATTCGTCACCAAACTATCGTGATTCTCGTTGGATGATGTTATACAGATTTCCTCTCTAACAAATGAATCAATTTCTTGAGAAGGTATTTCAAATTCAAATTCGTAACGATCCGGCGAATACGTGGAATTTATAAACGATTTATCATCTTCTTCGATTCGAAGTTGAGAATCTGCCATCACGACAACCATTTCTTCTACACAGGCATCTGTATTGTTTTCGGTTTGATTCGGACTGGGTGAAGTTTTAACGGGTTTCCGAGATGTACGTTTTCTTACAGGAGTACTGGTATCGAGGGTGTCATCGGTTTGATTTCTACCCGGATATGGTATCCGATATTTTTGCAAAATATTGTGTAGTTTTTTCCTATTTATCAATATCTTCTTCGGAGAATCAGATTCGGGTACTAGTTCATCTCGTTTTTCTAGAATTTTATCCAGCGATACGCCTTGTTTGAGTTGTTCTGAAATAATGGTAATTGAACAATACCGTTTTGATAAAATAATGGAATATTTAAAAAAGAACCTGCGATAGCTTCCTCTATTGATTTAGGAAGACGAAGAAACTGAATCTCGTTTGAATGGCCGACGTGCGTAGGATAATATCGAATTCTCACAAGCTCTTTTACTTTCTGCATGATAATTCTTGCTGGACACGAACCATCTATGAATTAAGGATTCACTAGGTGAAAATGTAATCAATTTTTAAGGTCATTTTTTATCGAAATATCTCACAAACCTATTTTACAACTCCCTCTACCGCAACTTCTGCGTTTTCTTGTTGTACTTCTTGATCGAAAGAATCCGCTACGATGGCACTGGAAGTAAACCACCATTGTAACAGATTTCTTACTGGTGCTTCCTCTTCTGTACCAACATTTTGTGATTCTTTCCATTTCCTCTTTCCATTTAAAAAATTCTAAACATTTTAAAAACAAATGAGCGAGAGGAAATCAAAATGGAATATCGGATTTATTTGGGCACTTAGTACTAACCTTCTTCCGAATCAAAATATTTCTCTTCGCAGGTAATATTTACTTGGTGATTTTTTATCAAATGTTCATCCAAAGTACTACTCTTATGGAAGTTATCGTAACATAATGGACAAATTATTCTATGCTTTGTTCTATTTTCACTTGCATCATTACAAATTAAAATGTGTCTACATAAATTATACTTTTTGCTGAATGATTTTTCGCATCTATTGCAAATAAATACATTGGACATGGCTGCATGTAGTCTATTTGAAAAAGTCGATATGTTTTTAAGCACAGTTTATAGAATCATAATAATTACCGAATTAAAATTAATCAATCTTATCAAAAATTCATTTCCAAATCAAAACATTTAAAGGAAAAACTACCCTCGGCCATGTTCGGCTCTTCGGTGAAACTCGGGTATGTTCCCGAAGATTTCCGATTCCGCCCGAAATGGCTTTTTGTGATTACAATTGTTGTTTTACTCGAATTAATTAGTTTTATAGCTTTAATGGTTAATTAATTCTTATTTTAATTAATTATTTAGTTTTTTTCGCAAGTAGGCCGCTATCTACGAAATTATTCTTTTGTTCATTTCTCTTACACGAGTTTCCGATGTGGATGATTTCAACGTGTTTTTAATAGTTCGATTGTTTACTTTGCTGATAAAATGCTTCACAATTTAGTTATTGGTAAATTATTACTATTACTTTACATTATAAATGATATCCACGCCGCGTTTTCTGGATTATACGTGGATAATGGAGAAGGCCAAACAGTCGTTGAGAGATTTGTCTCACGAAAAGAGAAGCTGCAATTTGAACGTGATATGCTGAACATCCTAGGATTATCACGTAAACCGCGAAAAGTATATAATTCTTCTGAGCTAGAAACGTCGGCTCCCAAGTTTCTCCTAGATATCTATAAATCTCTCGATGGAAGCGAAGTAGAAAATGAATTCAATTTGAAAAGCGAAGATATACGAGCGGTAGAGGAGAGCGATGCTATAATGACATTTTTGTCTCATAGTACGTAATTTTAGCTTAATTTTCGTCTTATTTGATTTGTATCTAACATCTATTATGTTTAGCTGACCATGTAAACAGCGTTAGACACGAAAAAGGTAGAAGATTATGGTTCGATGTATCAGATGTACCCGCTGGAGATACTATTGTTAATGCTGAGTTACGTTTATATAAGCAAATTAACGAGCGAACAATGGATAGTACGAAATACACCGTTAATGTATATCAAGTTATGTTAGATTACAAAGGGTTAGTATTGATTTTATGATTTATGTTAATCGATCATTTTTTTTATTTATGTAATAATCGATGATGCATTTTTCTCTATAGCTTCTGCGGAAGTAACGTGAAAATATACTACGTAAGTTAATTGATAAATCACGAGATTTGACGTAGTTTGTGTGTTTGTTGTGTTGATTCGTTGATTGTATCATGCTTTTGAAGTAGATGTTTATTCGTTTGCGTTCAGTATTACATAAATACTTGAATAGGATATAGCTTCGTGTAGATTTGCGTTAAATTGTTTATATTCGTTTATATTCAACATATTTTTCATTTCAGTGATAAACAATTGGAATATATCGACTCTACAAATGTAACCGGAGATTACGAAGGATGGTTAGTTCTCAACGTATCAGCGGCCATTTTGAATTGGGTTGCTTTTCCATCAACGAACAAAGGGCTGTACTTTTCCGTCCATAAACACTCGAAATCTCGTAAGTAAACATAATACGTAAAAACGTACAATCGCCTTAGCTAATCCGAACTTCGAAGCAGTGCACGAAATCCATCCAGAAAACATCGGAATAGTTTCCACAGCGGCTTCGGACACCGAAAATCAGAAACCTTTCATGGTGGCTTTTCTGCGATACGGTGCCACCAGTCAGAAACTCCGACCGCGTCGTATACGAGATACTAGCACCACACGCAAGAAGAAGAAATCAGAAGGAAGTTCTAATAACAAATCGTATCCGTTTGCGGCCACCGAATCTGCATGGTCATTGAGGAATTGTCAAATACAAACATTATACGTCAATTTTAAAGATCTGAATTGGCACGTACGTATAAAAAAATCACCATCTGTATCGCATATTCCACTAATTTATACTCTCTCTAGGAATGGATCATCGCTCCGGAAGGATATGCTGCTTATTATTGCAACGGACTTTGCGATTTCCCCTTAAATGCTCAAATGAACGCCACCAATCATGCCATCGTACAAACTCTCGTACATTTAGTTAGTCCGCAAGATGCTCCTAAGGCATGTTGTGTGCCTACTAAATTGGGATCAATTGCAGTATTATATTATTTAGAAGATAATAACGTCATCTTGAAGAAATATCGTAACATGATCGCTAAAAGTTGTGGATGTCATTGAAGCAGCGTTTCGTGTGATTTTTTTTATCGTTTTTAGGTAATTTTTCTCTTCATTTTAGTCAATTTAAAGCTAAAAAAGAACATTGTTAAAATTCCGAATTTATTTTGAATTCATTTTGTTTTGCAGTGACCTTTCTTTAGAATTTTTTTCAGTATTACTTCGCTTTAGAAGAATGGTATTATTTTTGGTGAAATTTTCCCATTGCATAGCCTAGTTAGTGCATTAGTGATGCATCTTATGGAACATCGGTTTTTTAATGGAATTTTGTAACTATACATGACTTTATGACATTAGGCCAGTTTTTTTATGTTTGCAATTTTTTGTATTTTAGTCGTATTAAGGTTCATGTTTTTGTTATAATTGGTCTTCTTCAATTCGTAATTTTTACTTCATATTTATCCTGAGATTTTATCGAATATAAAGTGCCATAAATTATTTCCCACATGTTGCCATAATTTCGATCAAATTTTTTTTAACGTCTTTCCAATGTATCAAATTGTACTTGAGTCTAGTCGGACCCCCATATTCGTAAGCTGTTTTTTTACAAGTTCCAAAAACATTTAGTGGACGTTCTAAACTACTTTATAAAATGGTGTATTTGATAATGGTAATTATTGCGATTGATAACAAATGATGAAATGAAGTTTACTGATTAAGTTTCATTTTAATATACTTTATAGAATTAAGAACTAGAGCTGAATTGCGTAATGCCTATTAATGCGTTAAATCACTTTCAGTTGAGTAAAAACTGATTTTAAAACATGAAAGATACCTGCTTCCAATTCAAAAGTATCGAAGTTTTAATAATTAATTTGATATGAAGATTTGATCCTATTAGCTGCCTAAACTTATCAAAGTAATTTTGGCAAAATCTTTTATTTTATTGTTTTATTTGTAAAATAAACTGTCAACAAAACTCTTTCAATATTATATTACATTTCAAGTACTTCCGATAACGTCCGAAGTACTCCGAAGGGGACTTGTAAGAAAACTGTTTTCAAATTGTGGGTCTGACTAGACGCAAGTTCAAATTGGGATTTCATTTCTTAGAAATTGGTTCCCAAATTGTTTTCCGCACCACCGCATGTGCCATATTTTTATAAATTTCGATTCTGTGTGTACAGATGTGAATGTAATTACGCTTATATCGTAGTATTTATTAATTTAAGTATTTTTTCCTCTCATTTTGTTGGTACGAATAAAGATTTATTTATATTTTTGAATCATTGCGATGTAGGTACATCGAGATATCTGTGGTAAAGTGTAGTCTTTGATGACTCGATACACATTCGAAAAAAAAATGCAACCCCTCAAATAATATTTTTTTACACGTGACATACAAATTCATAAATACTCGTTAAAAATAACATTAGCAACGTAATGCTCAACTATTTCATAGAAAAAAAAACAATTATCAAATTACTTTAAAATTTTAACCGTAAAAGAGATAAAGAGAGAGAAACAATAATAATATAAATCGTTATGAAAAATTTGCTCGCGGTAAACGATGCGATATTCGAAGAAAAATTCCACCTCGTTTAAAAACGACCACTGGCTGGACACAAAGGTTCATTCTCGATTAAAATTTCGCGTTTTTTCCTCTTTCGCGATTAAAATAACAAATATCACAATTACGATTACTAAACAAATCATATACGACATCGAAGTAAAAAAGTATATATATCCGACGTTGGCAAATACACGCTAAGATGATTAAAAAAAGAAAAAAAAAACGAAAAAATACAGAAAAACAAAACACACATTTGTAATTATGTTGTGATCATATCGTTAATAGAATTCGAACTGACTGCTGCCACCGTTGATCCTTTTTCGGTTAGTTCTTTTTTAAACGAAGATAAATTTTGGGTAAATCTGAAATCACCGTTAGGTTTTTGGTTCAAAGAAATCACGATTTCGATTCAAAACTAAACTCACTTGTCTCTATTTCTACTTAATAAATTTCTTTCAACGCCGTTCATCAGGTTTTCGAACCACTGCGCCATAGCGGCCTGTTTATCCGGTGGCTGACTCCTGATTATGTTTTCTCGTAACGAATTAAAATACTGTAATTTGAAACATAACGTATCATTTGTATCTGAAATTCGACGTTACAAATTTACCTGCTCGTTTAATAATATCAGTCCTAATAATGGCCTCGACATCGACCACTGATTTCGGCATTCGTCGAACATAATTATATTTAAAACGGTGCTTAAAATTTGCTGCAAAATGCCGGCGTGTAATTCTAAAACTTGCAGAAATGGTTCATTTGTCACTGGTAAACCTTGTCTTGTTTTTTTCTCTGCGGAGAAATAATAAAATGATTAAGGTTCACGAGGAGTTTCACTGGGGTGGTTTACCTTTCAGTTGAACTTGTTTGAACAAGTATGTAGTTATGTGATCTAATGTGGTACAGCATCCGGTACATATCGTTGTATCTGTAAAAATGTGATATGGTATTGGATTAGAATTTAACTTTGAAATGTTAATAAGGGCTTGTTTAAGATGGCGATTTTTATTAATTTTTTAGCTTTGGTGGTATAACCAACGAATGGAATATTGATGGCGCTTTTTGCGAGACTTGGGTCGATTTGAGATAGAAATTTTTCGAACAAAAAGTACTGAAAATTAAACGAAGAACGTTTTTTATAATGAACAACTTTTTCGTATCTGCTCAATTTCATCGCTATTTCGCTACATTGCCAGCATCATGAACAAAGCTCTTCAGTTGGGGTGTCTTTGCGAGGTTTGGGGCAACTTGAGAGGAAAATTTTTGAAACAAAAAATTTCGTAAATTAAACGAGGAACATTTTTCATAATAAACATTTTTTTCGTATCTCTTCAAATTTCGCCATAATTTCGTCACATTGTCAACATCACACTGAGGAAATTTTAGGCACCACTAATAGCCACTTAATCATTACTATAACCACCTATGGCGCTTAATCCGTCCGAAATGGTTGAAAGTATGTAAAGGAAAACTTGCGGCTCTAAGGTGGAGAGAAAATTCATATGATCTTGAGCCAAGCACTCCAAAAGCACGTAATAAGTTTGCGATAATTTCGGATAATCCTGTAAAAATGGCGCATTAAAGGTTGAATGTATTCCATAATTAAAATATCGATTGTGACGAAGATAAAAAAATGATACTTACCAATAATCCATTACGCGGTATACAAAGTAATAATTTGATAAACGTTTTCAAAGCGTTTTCAAGCGTGTCATCGCCATATAATCGGAATACCCCGAAATTCACGTAGTTACCGCAAAGGGCAGCTTTAAGCATTGAAAAACATATAGAGATACCTTTCAGTTTCAACGGATATATCTGTTCTTTTGGCGGCTCTATTGGTAATATGTATTTTGCTGGAAGGAAAACAACCAATAAGAGGAGCTGTTTTTGTAACTTTTTTTTTTGGTGGTCTTACCATAGGTGCAAATTATTTTACTAGCTTCTCTAAATAATAAAATGCCATGAGGAGACGAGACGTCGAATTGTAACCTTTGAGATCTATTTTGAACCAATTCAGCGAATAGTTTCAGTACCGGAGTTGTGATTTGTGGCTCAGTTGCCCATAATTCGATGGCTCGAAGAAATATAGGCATATATGCCGGATAACTGGAATTTCAGTTGAGGAAATTTTTTTTTAATATTGTAGCATAGCTTAATAATCGAATATGAAAAAGGATACAGCCAGTCGAATAACAACATAAACGACGCTTTTGTATTGAACGCAAACGCCAAACCTCGTAAATCACGGGCTATACCGATTAATGGTTTTTTAACTTCATCGTTTGCATAAACCGATGAATCCGTTGATACGGTGAACAAGTTCCCTATAGTATCCAACGTGCCTAGACGTGGAAACGTTATTGAAATTAATATTTCGTCATTTGTAACAGCGACACGTCCAAAGGGTACTGACTTGCTAAAGGTAACATGAAATTTTCAAATTTATCTTCCTCTTCGCCTAGATCCACCATCAGAAGACGTCCGAGCGAAGTGTAGAACATAGATCGAAGTCGCATTTCACTAAGCGTAACGTTATTTCCCAAAAACGGAAAATGTTCGCTCTATAAAACACGCTCGGTTAATAAATTAGCGATATATTTGAAAATTATATCGTAAAAAGTATGTATACCGTATGACTGCTTAAGAGAAAGATTACTTCTTCCAATTTGACCATTTTTCGGACACACGTGTACCCGACGGAAAGATCATTTAAGAGCATCAACGTTTTCGATATTGTCTGTTCACTTCCACCCCAATATTTTAAATTTGTGATTCTACGAATATCGTACATTTACAAAATCAGAACCATTATCATTGACGTTTCAGTACGAAGCCAAAGAAACTAACATTTTACGCATAAAAACGCTTAAAACTAAATGTTCTTCTCCGATACCGAGCACGTCTTGCAGTCTTTTGTAAACTTTAGAAGTTTTAGGCACCTGGAATGATAACGTAGTAAATATCGTATTCGATCCGGGACACAAGATGTAATACCTGTTCGCCGATATATATTTTCCTGAACTGTTCGAAAAAATTGAGAAAAGATAATTCTAATTTTTCACAGCCACTTTGTGGTAATCTGGAATCGGTGAGGTTC
This sequence comes from Maconellicoccus hirsutus, assembly GCA_003261595.1. Taxonomy (NCBI): domain Eukaryota; kingdom Metazoa; phylum Arthropoda; class Insecta; order Hemiptera; family Pseudococcidae; genus Maconellicoccus; species Maconellicoccus hirsutus. The sequence continues at coordinate 35,052 of QBDW01000860.1, forward strand.
ATCAATTGTAAAACTCTGACTACCATTTCGCTGTCCATTACATCGTGCTCGTCGTTCGTACTGAATGAAACGCGCCCTCCGATGGCGGCGCCGATGATGTACACAAGCCATGTTAATCGTACTGTCGCGTAATGAAACTTTAATTAGTACGAGTCGAGTGAGACCAGGGTAGTGGTCGAATTTTCCTTCTTCGTTTTGTATAAGGAATATTTTTTCGAATAACATCTCCCTCGTATCTGTTCAAATTTCTTCGCTATTTCGCTCTATATCGTTAACATCTCGAAGAGCTTTTTCAATTGGGACGTTTTTGTGAGGTTTGAGGTGACTTGAAACAACAAATTTTCAAACAAAAATTGTTGGAATATGAACGAGAAACATTTCGGTAATAAATATTCTTTTGTTTCTTTCTGGTACGTCTGAGCTGCAATGATCCCCCTCCCTCTCCTGATCACTTGACCTGGTTGACTTTCGCCTAAACTTCATATCTTTTTCGCTGACAGAGGCCGACCTGAAATATCCGAATCGAAACGATAATACTGTTGAACATGCTCCACAGACACAGAGTCGATAAGGCGGTCGTAAAATTTCAGATGCGCGCGCAAAATTATCGCACTCGAGTATTTAAACCTTTGAAAATAAATCCCCAGCCGCCAGTTATTTTTCAAAAAAAATTACTGGATTATTTTCAACGAAGAGTTGAAATTTCTTCAAATTAATCAATTTCCATTTTCCCCCTTGCTAAACCTATCTCGAATGATTTCACGAAGAATATGTACGCACGAGAGAAAAACTACGTCCGTTGACCAAAAACGGAGGAAAATTCGACCAACGCGTCGCCCTCTCAACACCGTAAAATGAATCCGGACTAACTCTCTTGTATGTTCAAATCGACTTGGAGCCTGTTCGAGGAATTAATCAATTCTTGATATAGAGCCGCTGTCTGATCGAAGACTTGGACTAGCATCGTGCAGGTTTTCGTATAATCGCATCTCGCAATCACAGACACTTGTTCCAGTTGCTGAAGTACCATGCCCATGTCATCCAAGGGGTCTTCCAAGCCGTCGCTATGGTCGAAAAGTAAACATAAGTATCGAGATAATACGCCGGCACTCTCGTCGACTAACCGAATTATAACTGGGACCGCTTCGAGACGAGCCGATACATAGGCATTGATTACCTCTGGAGTGTATGTTTCTAATAAATGCGGCTCGGAGGCTTTTACATAAGGCACTGAGGCAACCATACGTTGCCATAAACTCAACAAGTAATGTACGCTGTTTGGCGCGAATTGCCAAACCTATAAAACGAGTAGTTAAACCGTGTATTCTCGAGTATTTTCAGATTTAATCGAGGCCTAAAAAAAAATAGCAATACGTACTTGTAAACTTTCAACAGTGAATTTAGTAATTAATTGAATCGTTTCGGGATAATTCTCAATCATCACCAATTCACCGAGCTGGTAGTTTGATTTTAAACGAGCTAGAAGTCTACAAAATTCGTGGTAGTTGTTTGGATTTCTTAGACCCTGCGATGTAAATTCGAGGTTATATTTCTGAGAAACAAAAACATTTCCGGGATGGTTTAGTTATTGACCTGCGGATTCTGTAAGATATGTTTGACACCGTTGACTAAATGCGCGAGGAACTTTGCTCTTTCTGGATTACTGAATAAAGATCGCCGTACAGAGGCTATTTGAACAAGACACGATAACGCCTGCGAAATTAACACAAATCGTATTAATTGGAATTTAACTCGAGGCGAGGCGCACGCATCATGAATACAGTAAAATTACACCATACCAAAGGTGATAAACTGCTGGGTAAGGAATGATACAAATTGAAGAATAATTTAAGCGTCGTATAATCTAAAAATGCAGGTCGCCAACTAGTAGGAATTTGTACAGTACATAAATCATCGGAAGATTCATCAGTCGATGTGCCGATGAAGTCAAAAGTTAAGCAATTATGCGCCAATCTCAAACACTGCGTGATTAAACCATGCTGCAAAACGAATCGTTTAAGTACATCATCCGAAAACACTCCAATCTAAGGGCATTACTTGCGAAACATCGTCGAAATTTAAACTTTTGCAATTCTCATTAGCGGTGCTCAGCAGCGAACACGCCAATCTGAATATTTCAAATAACTGCGTATCTCGAAACGACGAAGCTATCTTTCTATGCTTCGTGATCGATCTGTTACCTTCGGAATCCGATATTTGATTCATCTCGACAACCAACTCGGATAAAAGTTGTACGCCGACCATGCAATATTCGACAGACCCCTATAAGAACACCGTCGTTGAATCGATCCATAACAATGACTCTTTTCGACGTACTTGTAAAAATTGTGAAATATCATTGACGACGTTTCTGAACACATAGTCGTCTTTTTCGCCATCGAACCAGCCTAACTTGGAAATACGAGCAAATAACGTGATCAAAGCTTGCGATACGAAACTAGGTAGCTTAGGTCTCGTAGCTAAATAATTCAGTACGTAATTTCCTGCGCAAATAATACATCAGTAAATCACTCCTCAATAACGATCACCATCTTCTTACTTATATCGATCCTTTGTTGTAACGGTAGATTTTGAGAACTTCTGGAAATGGTCTTCGTTAACGTCGTACAAGCTAATAATTGAGCATAAGACGATTCGCTACGTTCAAGGAGTAATTGACACTTGGACAGTGCATCTGGTGAGTTCTGAAATACCACCAAAGCTTTCTCGGCTTCGATGCGTATATTCGGATCTTGAGATTCGTACAGCTGCGTACAAAGCAATTCTAATTGTTGCACTTCCTGCTCGGCAAAAACAAACATTTATTAATACTTCGCACCGAAAAATTGCTAAATAAAAGCGATAATATATCGTAACGTGATACCATCGACGAATACACGAGCACGGGGCCAAATCACATCGTTTTTAAGCCGGTCTCGCGCTTTGCCAGGATTATTCAAGAATTTAATAAAACTCGCGATTTACAAATTCGACGATCCGTCGATTAAAACAATCACAAGTTATTAACGAATAACTTCGCAACAAAGTGGTGATAATTTACGTCGATCAAGTCACAGAAATAAAACGCCGAAACGACAATATCAACTTGTATTTAAGAATATACAATTTATACATCAAAGTATAATTGTTATCTTAACATATATATCGCTTTAATGTATAAATTTTACGTGCTAAATATTAATTGCGTTCAATATTTAGATTGAAAAATTTAAAAAACAAATGAAATACATACGGTATCATTCATTGTACGAAAAGTAAAGCTTGCTATTGTTATTTTACAGGTTAATATTTAACTCCTTGGCGTATCCTATCGAATAGAAAATTTTATAGAAATTTTTTCACATCATACCACTGGTAAATTCACCGGGAAAAATATCACAAATTTTGACACACACACACCACTACACGCGGGGACACTCATCTCTTGTCCGCCATTTCTACGTTTGTTGAATACGAGTGTCGCGCTCTATAAACAAACAAAGCAAATAATTAACAAGATGAAGTGTGGGGCCCGGTTCCGGTGCCATTTCGAATCAATAGTGGGATGGGGAAATCGGGGTTCGGGAAATGGAAAAAAATCAGGTGATTCCAGATTCGTAGAATAGAATAACATATAAGGAAATTATGAAGACGAAACGACGATGTATAAGTCTTAAAATGACAACTTTCTTCGTGTACTTTTGCAAAAGAAACAATCAAAAGTTGAAATATAATCAAATTTTACGGTCTTTGAACATACTTTCTGATTTTTCAAAGAACGAAACCATTGATCACTCAGTGTTTGTTTCTACAGAAGGCTACTTTTTTTCCATTAAATCAAGTTCATTTCAACGTATTAAAGAATTACATCGTTTCGTGTATTTCATGACGAGAAATTCTACTAAAAACATTCATAGATTTCGCAAAATGAAACAATTGAAAATTTCTCGAATACGCAATTTATCAATAGGTATCTTCCAACATAATCGTAATGCAATCATCAAGAGAAAAATATTATGAAGAATTTATTAAAATGCATTACTGTTTTTGAAAAAAATTACAAATGCTAGGTTTTAAAAAAATTGATAAGTTGATTAGTACAATACAAGAAGCACATAAATTTCAATTATTTCCACAATTTAAGTAATTTTTAATACTTGGCGAACAATTGTACAAATTTAATAAACCAATAGATTTACATTTAAAATAACATTTCGACCATATATGTTTCTCTGAGTTATACTCCGACTGGTTCGAGTAATCACAGTTAATTCTTTTGCTTTTCAATGGTTCACGTAAATAGTATCACCATCTTCAACAGCGTAAATATTCATCGCCTTCAATTGATCGGACATATCAACTTTAATAGCAGGATTCTGCGAAACACAAAATAAATATATCTTCGTATTTCACGCATCGAAACACGAATAAAAAGGTAAAAACGTACTTTGGCAGAAATACGAACTAAATTAGGCGACTCGGTGTTAATATTGAAAGCACGTTTAGCTATAGCAATTAATTTATATACAGCCAACGATAGATGAACTCGTTTTTTAATTATTTCTTTCGCGCCATCTTCGGTCATATGAACTAGATTTATCGTAATTAAATGGCCTTTTAAAGACGGATCAATTTCAGTTGGAACCTCGGCGGGACCGTATTCTAAAAAATTACACGTTAATAAAGCGAATTCGATGTTTCAGCATTTTCACAACGTACTCTGCACTAGCAAAGGGTATCGAGGATTTTCGAATGTAAATTTAACTTTCTCTTTTTCGTCGTTTCGACTGTAAAACCAATCTTTGGCGAATTCTCTGAGATAGTCGTATTCTGCGCTGCGCCTTTCATCGGGCATTATTTCTCGTCCGTTTAATACCTAAAACGAACGAATTTTATTTTATATCGGTTCTGTGATTTAAATGTAATTAAAAGAAATACCTTAAGATTTCCTATACGAGCTATAATTTTCTCTCTGTATGATAAAAATTTATCACTCGTTGTAAGCGGATTTTTATTTATTCTGAGATCTTTCAAAGCTGGTAAATTGTTCAAGTCGATAATATCGAGATACTGAAAACAAAAAGTTAATACTCTTTTTTTACGATCTCTAGTTTTTTCGTAATTTTACTCACGTTTTTAATGTAATTCTCCGAAACATAAAGCGTATGTAATTTCAAAAACAGTCTTTCCTCCGGAGGAATGATAATTTCGGTGATTCCGGTATCACAGGCGTTTAATATTTCTAATCTAAAAAAGAAAATATCAAGTAATGATTACTTTTTACCGAGAAATTATTCATAACGCATTTGTACCTCGGTAAATGTCCTAATTTACAAATTTCTGACCATTTGTAAATTTTATTTCCTTGAATATCCAAATGTCTTAAATTTTGTAACGTTATTCGAGGTGTTTCTAAGACTTCTATATTACAAAATGGTACCTACAAAAATAATACGTGAAATATGCGCCAACGAGAGCGATATATTTCAATTTACCGTTCAACTTTACTTTTAGAGTTTCAATTTGAGGCCACATCGTTGACATATTCATAATATCATTCCAATTATAAAGTGTTCGACAAAGAAATAAATGCAATAATTTGGTAAACGCGTTTTCATATTGTTTCGGATCCTCGGATATCGACAATCTGCTATCGCTAAACGATAAAAGAATACTCGAATTATCAATAGCTATTTTAACGGGTGACTAAACGCTGAAAAATTTACTTTAAACTTAAAGAAGTCAACTTCCTAAGCTGTCTTCCGATAACGGCTATTTCTCGCCATGAAGTCATCAAATTATTTGATAAATCTAAATCAGCGATATTCGGACAAGTTTGTTCAATTTCACCATCATCTCCGGGACTATTGATATTATACGCCGCCAGATTAACCACTTGTAAAAATTTCAAAGGCCTGTAAAAATAAAACTTTCAAATGTCTTGCGCCGTAATATTTATTATATTTACTTATTGACGAAACATACAAACCCTTGTAATAGTTTTACTTTTTCTAAATTCACGAAATCAAACACAGCAACGGCAAAATCTCTCATGCTATCTTCGTAATCTTTTCTAGCTTTTATAACGTCATAATCATACTGTTCTTTGAGAGCGTCGACAAATCTACATCCAAAATTAACGTCTGTTGATTTCACAAAGGAACCTGACTTCGAGTACCTGTACACGAAGAAATGAATCATGTATCAACTATTAACCAACGGATATATTTTCGGTTTTACTTACGTAGCACTGAAATACCGAACACCTTTGTAGGTTCCATCATGTTTTCCATCGTTTGGGCCATCCCAGTCGATACCATACCATATCCCAGCAAATGGAGGAACTTCGCCAATGAATAATATAGTTCCTCGTTTATCTCCGTAAACAATCCGATCACCGACACTCATTTTAACAAGGAAATTCGTTCACGTTGATTTAACGCCTACCATTTATTAAAGCTGAAACAATATCGTGAAAATGGAAAATTTACAATCGAAAAAAGTAAACAGTAATGATTTTCTTCACAAAATAACCATATTTGATTTAAAATAGAAAAATAACTTTGGCAATATGGTGAAAAGTGAATGAAATTGAAATTTTAACTTCTACGAAAAAACAACCAAAAATTGTTCATTTGAAAAATTTCGTGTACAGTGTAGGTAGTTGAATAGGTTCGTATTAGCGATCTTTCGATGAGAAAATATTTTATGAATTAATTTTATTTACATAAAATTTCAATACGATTATAATTACTGTCATAATCTAGAATAGAATATTTTCGTGGAAATAGAAATAGAGACATCCGCTAACGTAGCAGTAAAAATTGCATGATAAACGAAGTGTAAAAATGATGACAAGGACGCGCAAGTTTTTTGAAATATTTCCAATTTATTTCATCACAAATTTGTTTTCATTAGTATTTTAATTACATTTTTGATAATTTCAAGTCGATAGATAATTAGGTACTATTCACTTATTTAGGATGAATAGTAAAAGTGTTTTTATTACCATTTTCAGAATTAAAAGCGACTCCATGAGATTATTAATTAAAAATATTGTGATAAGGTATTCATCACGAACAAAATGTAAATGACCGCGTAATCAATTAATCATTTTCCCAAAACGATATCGAGTAGCAAACTGCATCAGCTAAGCTCAATTTCAAACCTTCCTACGTCATCGACATATCAAATCGAAAAGTTCGTTGAAAGTCACGAACTTCGGGTACTTATTGATGCTTAATCCGTCAACCTGTCTCTGATGGGTCATAAAGAAGTAGAAATATACACTATCAAGGTGTGATATATTAAGAACAAATGGTGTTATAAATTTTATTAGTTTTTACAAACGTTACAGGAACAATTCGAATATCAAATTACTATGTCCCAATTGCTGAAGAAGCGTAGAACCGTACATCACAAAATAATATTTAATGAGACCTTATCACAACGTGCAAAACCGCTGACCGCTCTGAAAGATTAATTTAACGAGCTTTCATCGCGAGACCGAAAATTCGTTGATCTGGATGCGCTTCAGGAATACTTATTACTTAAGTATACAAAAATGAAACAATAAATGCCACAGGTTGAAGTAATTCTAACAGCTCTAATTAGTAATCGAAATGACGAATAATCTCGATTAGCGATGAAAATTCCCATAATTATCCGCAACGATTATAACAGGATTATAAATTACAGCCATAAAAAATGATGGGTTGATAATGGACATCACTTGGGAAGATTAGATTCGAATACCATACAATCCTAACCTGTAACCTCCAAAATTATACCAAGGAAAAAGCTAATACATTTCCACGAATTGTACCATACACCATAATGAGAAAACTCGATAAAATGCAATAAATTCATCAAATATTTCCACGAATTCCTGAGACAGGTATTTTCAAAAATCTACACGAAAACACCGAGTTGCGCGCGCCGCGTCGAATCATCGAACGAAACGCAATGTACAAGAACGTTGTCAAAGTAATACGACTCAGTTGCTGAAAATGGGCGGAGAAAAGTATCGTTATCGGGAACCGGCGTCGTAAGTCGTCATTGAATTTTCAGTATTATTGCCACAGTGGTGATTACAGTTATTTAAAAACAATGTATATTCAATAATATTCCGAAAAACTTCGCGTTTTATATATTTTAAAGAATTTAACGTGAAATAAATACGTCAAAAGGTACAGTACAGAGTAACTATATTTTCACAACATCGCATTTTTTGGAGGTATTTCACAAAGGATTTTTATCACAAGTGATAACAATTTTCAAAAAAAAAAAAAACAATTACAAAATTATTTGAAAACAATAATTAACGATTTTTTAATTAGATTACAAAAATTATAGGATCTTAATTAAACCTAAATATAACATAGATTCGAATCTATGACTATCTATCACCCCAAACTTGCTTCATAGCTGATAATTCCTTATTAGTCAACGCTTTCAAAGAAAATCCGGCGTATTTATCTTGATATTCTAAATCTCTCAGTTCATTAACTTTAATTTTCATGTTACTCCTGATTTTATTAATTTCGACATCAGCGTCGATGGTGTCTTGGGTTAATATTTGCTTAGCTTTTTCCTTGGTCAACTTGGTGATACCGGATCCAAAAATGGTCCATACTTTTTCACCTTTTTTTAGCTTATCAATAGCTCTTAAACTTTCTCTATTCCAATTCCTCCTCTTATCCAAACTAACGGTGTCGTTTTTATCGACTAATATCTCTTCGGCTTTTTTCTCCACTTCTATCAAATGTTGCAATTGTTTTCTGCTTTCGTTATCCATAGATTTCTGAAAATACATCGTTACTTGAGAAATTCGCAAAAAAGTAATAAAATTTGTACTTTGTGTATGTTTAACGTCCAATTAATGTTTTCAATTATCCTTCATGACATCATCTCCACGAGGTTAAAAAGTTATCGAAATGATAAGACGTCTCATGAATCAATGAGTAAAATTTCTCCGATCATTTCATTGCCAGCCATCGTTTGTTTTCATTTAGACGCGAACCGATGTCGTAATAGTTTCGCAAAATTAAATTGGCATTTGGTATTTTCTATCGTGTTTAATATCGAGTAACAAGTTTTCTCGTTTTTTTTTTACGATATTATTCGTTGTTTGCAGACTCGGAAATATGAACGGTTCCGTCGAATCGGCGAAAGATTTCGGTCCTTTGGTGGCTTCCATAGATGAAGGAACAACTAGCACGAGATTTATGGTTAGTCTATCGATAATTTAAATTTAATAATACCAGTTTGACGTAATTCGAAGTGATTTAAAAAATAATAAGTAATTATAATCTTCACCGCTACGTCGTAGAATTACACGTTACGGTAATCGTAAATGAAAATTTTTAAATTACAGGTATTTTCGTCAAAAACCAAAGAAGTCGTGGCGTCTCATCAAATACGAATTCATAAAGAATACCCCAAACCAGGATGGATCGAGCAAGACCCCACTAAGATAATGGACTCTGTTGTACAAACAATAGAAGAAACGATAAGAATATTAAAAAACAGAAACATCGATCCATCTGATATAATTACCGTTGGCATAACAAACCAAAGAGAAACCACTCTATTATGGGATAAGATAACCGGTCAACCATTAACTAAAGCAATAGGTACCTGTTTTTACGTTTTTTTTTTCACCGACAACCCACGTCAGTTCTTCTGATAACGTCGATTCTAACAAAATTTTAATATTTTACGAAAAAAAAACGAAAAAATAAATTCGCTGTGATTTTTGTTATTCGAAAAAACAAATCGACTACTGTAATTATCTCGTTAAAAAATTCTTCGACCGGTACTTGAACTCTGGAGTTTACTAATTCCACTCGTCGAGCGAAAAATCACTCGTCATAATAACTCAATTAAGCTAAGGTTGCATTTGAAAAAAACACGTATTGATTTATGCGATTGTAAAATGTTATTTTTTCAAAAAATACCTCCATTTATCGAGCGACAAAATGTGATTAATTTTCCCGCCACTTGATGTGTTTAATCGAATTTTAAAAGCGAACTGTGATTATATTAATTAAAACACATTTTTTCTTCGTATTCCGTCTGCGTAATCCGAACGAATATTTTAAACACGTGGTATTTTATATCTCCGAAATGAAGCATTCAAATCACAGGCTTCCCTTGTCGAGTTTTTAGCCCTATAAACTTACTTTTGCCCTATATCTCGTTAAAATATTGATTCTATCGCGAAAGTAGGTCAGTAAAATTTTACTCTGTACTAAATTTCCTACCAAATGAGTTATTTAATAGCCGGCGTTGCAAGAACTGCAACGAGGTAGGCCAATGGAGATGTTTTTAATCGGAGTTTTTCGAGCAGTCATTATAAACGAGAGAAATATCTCGTGAACGAGTTTCTAAAAAGTTCAATCTCGAGTTTAGACGCCACGCTAGACCTATTTTTCAAAAAATACGTCAGTACAATCCTCTCCTCATCCTCTCGCCTTCGTTTACTTTTCGCGTTGAAGGAGGAAAAAGCACGTTATTTTGGAACGAGAACGCGTACTTTTGAGATGATTAAATTCTTTGTCGCGTTTGGGTATTTTCAATTGTCCCTTTTTTCGCATTGTTAACCCGTCTTTCGGCATATTTCTGGTTTTTTATTTACGACATTTCGCGAAATATCGATTTTGGCGGAAAAGTACGACTTTGGTCAATTTAATATAATTTTCATTAAAGGTAATTTCACCCAATAATACTACGATTTCTTGACAGTTTGGATGGATAATAGAACAACCGAAACAATCGATAAATTATCCCAGCTAAAGCCAAATAAACATAAAGATGAACTGAAAGAAAGAAGCGGATTACCAATGAGTCCGTTTTTTAGCGCCTTAAAATATCGTTGGTTAATTGATAACGAACCCGGAGTTAGAAAAGCAATCGAAGAAAAACGTTGTTTATTCGGTACCATAGATTCGTGGCTTATCTGGGTAAGAGAGTTTATCTTCAATTTCCTGTACCACGAAATATTAAGGAAATACATCAGATTTTTCTTTCGTGTTGGAATAGAATTTAACAGGAGGTGTTGACGGCGGAGTCCACGTAACCGATGTCACGAACGCTTCTAGAACCATGTTAATGAATATTACCACTTTACAGTGGGACGAAGAATTATTAGAGTAATTTATTCACGTATTTTCCAACGCGTCGTTGCAGCGTTTAAAATATTGGAAATTTTGCTTTCACAGCTATTTCGATATCGATTCTCAAACGCTGCCTAGAATTTGTAGCTCGTCAGAGATATACGGATATTTTAAACATACGTCAATAAAAAATAAGCCTATTTCGGGGGTAAGTAAAAGTATACAGGTCATATTTTTTCGTAAATATTTTACCGATAATCGTTATGAGTCATTTACGCTTCGAATCTTGGAATTCTTTTTTCAAAGGTTGATTTGTAAACGTTAACCTGATTATAAATTTTTTAATGACGAATACGTCCGCAGATTTTATCTAGTTTTACGTATACGTTTCGAAGATCATCGGTCGTTGATGTTTATTGTTTCGTGTTTATGATAAATTAATCGTAAAAGTTGGCGAATTAAATCGTTTGCTGTTTGATATGAGATTCGTACCTCGATTTCACCAAATTCTATCGATTACTACGAAGTAAATTGAAATAAAACCGATTAATTTTGAATCCACGTACCACGTGTTGAATATAAACATCTACACACTAGCGCTCTTAGTGTCCTAAAAGCGACCTACGTCCCTAATTTGACATCGCCATTTTTTTTTAGCGGGAAATACAAAAAGACAGTATAATTAACAAAAGTATAATTACAAAATGGTGTTCTCTAATCGTATTTTTAATGATTTAAAAATTTTACAGTGTTTAGGAGATCAACATGCTGCTTTATTAGGGCAATTATGCTTAAAAGAAGGCCAAGTAAAATGTACATACGGCACAGGAAGTTTTTTATTATATAATACCGGCTCAAAGGTAATTATTTCCGACTAAAGGAACATTTTCACGATGGAATTCATCTTAAAACTCACTGTTTCATTTTACTTTAGAAAATTTATTCGAAAAATGGCCTAATCACGACAGTAGCTTATAAATTCGGTAACAATGCGCCACGATACGCTTTAGAAGGATCGATAGCCATTGCTGGAGCAACGATATCTTGGCTAAGAGATCGTTTAAATATTATTAGTAATGTAAATGAAGTCGAGAAATTGGCTGGGGAAGTATCATCAACAAATGACGTATACTTGGTGCCAGCTTTTCAAGGTTTATACGCTCCGCACTGGGATCCAAATGCTAGAGGGTAAGAAATTGAATGAAAAAATTACCTGAGACCAAGTTGAATTTCAGTTCAGTCGCGAAATATATCCGATTACGAACTGAGTTCTTTTAAAGGTTGAGGGGACGTTGTTATGGAGTTGTTGACTATTTGTAGTTAATAATGAATCGTTTTTGTAGTGTTATTTGCGGCTTGACAATGGATACGGATAGAAGACATATACTTAGGGCCGCTTTAGAAGCGGTTTGTTACCAAACAAAAGATTTATTGGAAGCCATGATGAAAGATACGAAATCGGAAATCGAAGAGCTAAAAATTGACGGTGGAATGGTCCATAATGAATTGCTCAATACGTTATTAGCTGATATTTGTAATCTTAAAGTTGGTAAGTGAAATGATGAGAGAAGCTTCTATGAAAAGAGCGGGAAGATTAATTTAAATGTTTTCTCAGTTAAGCAAACTATTCAAGAATCTACCGCTTTCGGTGCGGCTGTGGCCGCTGCTTCGGCCGAAGGTATCAATATTTGGGATGTCGCTGATATGAAAATCTCGGGTGAAAATTTTCTACCTCGAATGTCTGAATCAGGTTGGTATTTAGTGCAGTAAAGAAATTCGCATCTAGATCTATGATCTAATTTCTCATTATGTATAGAACGTAACTCGAAATATTCCAAGTGGAAAAATGCGGTGGAATGTAGTTTTGGTTGGAGTAGCCCTTCGTAGAAGTAGAACAACTACCCGTGTTCATTAATTACCCGTGAGATGTTCGCGCTCACTCTAATTTAATTCTTGTGCAATGAAGCCATTAAAATGTCATTTAAATTATAGCATGTCATAATTGTAAATTTTCTCAATAAATAATTAGAAAGCTCGTACGATTATTGTTACAAAGATTTTCATGAGGCGGTGAATCACATGTTAGGAAAAATCGTTTGAAACAGTTGGTTGGTTTAAATTAAAAATTTCACACTAATGTTGTACTTGTTCTAAAATAACTAGTTTTCCGAAAAGTTGTAAATGTTAAGAGATATGGAACTTACCAAGATAATTCTCAATGATTCGACAACGATGATAAAATCCGATGTTTTTCTTGCGAATGGCTTGGTCGAAATTATATTCCGAATAACTCAATTGATTTGGATACTCTTCAAATTCCAGTAATTTAAATTTCGTGGATAAAATATGATTAATAATTAAAATTATTTGAGAAATAATGTAGAAATAGTAAATTCAATCATTTTATCAGTGAACGAAACGGAGTAATGGTAGGAGAGGGGAAAATTGAAATATTACGTCATCATTTGTTTACTATTTGATTTGGCGTCATAATTAAAAGCCAATTAAAAGCTAGGTGTGCTGAGTTGCCAAATTTCCGCTATTTTGCCTCCTGAATAAATTGAAATGCCAGAATGAAATGAAATTATAAAAATTCAGCGTGATCCAGGATCACAGAACCTGGCCTTTTTAAATTACTTAGGTACGACTAGGTACGACTCAAAAATGTTTATAAAATTTGATAACGAAATAAATTAGTATTTAAAGAGGAATTGAAATTTAACGAGTTTAACCGCTACAATTACATGAATTGTTATAAATTATCGGAGATTTCTTTTAAAAATTGATGTCTGTACGTTTGAGTCTTTACTGTACGTTTTTTTAATGCTTATAATTTCTTTAAGTTTGATTTATCGTAATTATAAAAACCGATGATGTTTGAACGGAACGTCATCAATTTTATTAATAAGTTTAAATCGTTGGATGTTTTTACCAAACCTTTGGAGGATTTTCAAGAAAAAACGCTTTATGGCGGTTTAGGTAATGATTTCGATAATGTTCTTGGAATTCAATCGTGGATATTTCAATTCTTATTGATTCTATGTCTAGTTACCATATTATGTTGGATTACAATTCTATACCTGACGTTTTTCGAAATTTTCGATTACCTTCAACCATCCTGGAAAGAGGAAATTTTCGTCGATGTTTCTGGTGGCTCTAAATTACAAATAAATTTGGATATTGTGGTAACATCGATATCTTGCGAGTGTGAGTGATGTACATTTTTGCTTTTATGTAGTCGGCGATTATGTATTGATTAATCGTGATTTTTTAACAGATTTAGCACTAGATGCCGTCGATACCTCAGGCGATCAACATTTACATATTGACTATAATATTTATAAACGTAGGTTGAATTTGAACGGTGTTCCTATTGAACCTCCACAAAAAGAAAGTAAGTTGGATTTTTCTCCTCAAACATATCCCGAGATTTAAATTCTATTATTTTCAGGTTTAAAACCAATTAATAAAACTACCACATCGATGTCTAGTACACAGGTAATATTTCTATTAGGCATGAAAATTTTCATAAACTATTTAACCTTATTACTCATGTTATTGTTGTTTAGAATTCAACGGAATGTGGAAGTTGTTACGGAGCCGGAGACAAGGACCAGTAATAACATCTAAAAGCGTTCATAATTTACTCGCGAGGTTACGATAGGATTATAATATTGATTATATAATTCCATTGTAGATGCTGTAACACTTGTGCCGAAGTAAAAGAAGCCTATAGAAAGAAAAAATGGATATTTAAACCAGAGAAGTTTGCTCAATGCCAGCCCGAAATGAATTCCAGTACTACCATATTCAACGAAGGATGTCAGTTGTACGGTACAATGGAAGTGAACAGAGTAATTTAAATTTTAATTGTTTCCAAGAAAATTTTCTACATTAGCTTTAAATGAAATTATTCGTAGGTTGGTGGTAGTTTTCATATAGCTCCTGGCCAGAGTTTTTCCATTAGTCATATTCACGGTAAACTTACAATATTTTAGTTGTTGTTTAAATACATAATTTTTAAGATTATTTTTAATTATATTTTTCAGTGCATGATGTTCAACCGTATTCATCACATATGTTCAACACAACTCATGAAATTAGACATTTATCCTTTGGTAGAAAAGTAACCCTAATGGATGGTTCAATACAAATCACCCCATTGGATGGTCACGTCGGATTGGCTAAAGAAGGTTAGTATTGAAACCATGGTACGTAATAATTGTACCTGTAGCATTGATTAGTTATGTTTATTTTAATATTACCTCATGGAGTCCAAGGTGTTTCGCATATGTTATTTGAATTGATCTAAATACACATGCGGTAAAATTCAACTCTTCAAAAAAATTGATAACACGCCCCAATAATTTCCCTAATTAACAGATGTTTATTTTACATTTTTATCAATAAATTTAAAATGATCCAATCATCCCCTAAATCGTATTAAAAAAACAACAGAACTAATAAAATTCGGTATAACTAAATCAGAACACGTTGTAAATAAAATACTTGTATACTGTTTCATCAATCGTACACTTAAATGCGAAGAAGTAACATATAAAACATGAAAGATCCACAAAAAAAAGACTAAGATAAGCGCAACTATTATTTTACAATTTACTCTAACACCGGAGAGCAGTTCCTATCCCCATGAACGAAGCAAATGATGCGCCTGCATTGAACATGTTTTTAGCTACTTGACGAAATGCATCTTGGCCTCGAATTCCATGTCTGTTGAGGATAAATCGCATCACGTCACATGTTGCGTTATTAAATTAGTGTTGTAGAAATTTCTGGTTTATACCTGAATACTGCCGATCCGCCGAAAAATCCTCCAATCGTTATTCCAACAACAAATCCTAAAACAACTCCGGCTCTAATTCTTTGACCGCATGATGGAGTAGCTAAGTCGTATTTTTGGACATCTATCGACGGCATTTTTCAAGTTTATCTGCAAGTAATAGTTGAATTGTGCTATGAAAAAATATTTCATGTACAATGAAATAACAATGATGTAAAAATTGTATGAAAAATCATGTCGTGGTACCGGAGGGCAACTAACAAGAACTTTTCATCATTTGAAATCAAGTTAGAAATAACCTGCATTAGGAAGTTGTAAAAGAGAAAAACGATCGTACTTACTATCAGTTTAAAATTATAAGTACGGCAATAATCACGTTTTAATTAAAAATTTGGTAATTTTTTTCTATATTCCTGTTATCTCTACGAACTTGTGTTCTTCAGATTTTAGAATTTAATTTAAAATCAGTGTTACCAAATAAAAAAACGTTATTGTCTTTTAAACATTTACCTATATCATATCACCTATAATTTTTCGTTTTATAATTACGTAATAGGAGCGGTACTGTGCTAGCGTTTTTATTTTGAAATTTATATTTTTTTACTTTTTATTATTGATTATTTTCATTAATTAATAAATTATCTTATAAATTGTGTAGACTGACTTGAACTACTCATCGTATAAGGATTTTGTCCCATGTTTCCATTGCATCTTAATTATACCTTTTGGATTCTATGCACTAAAATAAGCTCGAAGTGTGTTAATCCAACAATCGTTTTTGACTTGTACTTTATTGTCATGAGATAAACGTTCATCTCACGTAATTTCTATCTGAATAACATCTAATTTGCGTATTTTCAGGAGCCATGATGTTCAATTACTACGTCAAACTGATTCCAACTGTGATAGAAAGAATGGATGGTTATTTTTTTTATACCAATCAATTTTCTGTAACTAAATTCGAAAAGGTAATTTTGAACTTGGAAAGTTAACTGATATTCTGCAATAACTTCACTCGATTATATTTCTCATCATCTTTCGTTTTCCCAAAAAATAAAAATCGAAACCATTGTAATAACCGATGGGTATATAATCTTGCTGAATTGCTTCTTACATAATAGTAAAAATTAAATACATGTATTTCAGCGGTTGTCAATTGGCGATGGAGATTCTGGAATGCCAGGCATATTTTTCAGCTATGAATTATCTCCGTTAATGGTTAAAAGAATGGAACAACGAAAGTAATGATTTATTAATTGTTATTTGATATTCACAAATACGGTTTTCAATATTTACATGTAATTTTACAGGTCTCTCAGTCATTTAATAATGACTATTTTGGGTTATATCAGCGGAGTGTACATCGCTGCTTTATTAATCGATTCGTTTGTGCATAAGACGGTAAAATATATTCAAAAATTAGAAATAGGAAAACAAAGTTGATTTTTTTTACAATACCGGTATCTTTTAACGAAGCACAAAATTTCGTTGTTTACTACCTTGCATTTATTATTTTTACAGTATTGTTATAATAATATTGTTTGTTGTTGATTATCTTTGATGTTCTAAGTGAGTCATAAGAAATTTTCATCTCGATTTGATTTCATGGAAAAATATAAAAATATACTTTACCCGGTTTTATTGACAGATTTTCGTACGTTTAACATTTTTGCGTACTGTGGATTATGTATATAATACGATCTCCTAATTATAAGTTTAATATGACTTTATGATAAGTACCAATGTATTACAATACATTAGTCATTTTGATTCGTTTAATTTTGCTTGGTTTATTATTTTTAGTGACGCGTTTAGTTTACTGGACATTACATCGCGCACACCAATTTTTTCAGTTAAAATTTGGCTTATGAGGTTTTTGAATAATTAATTGTATCTACTTGTATAGATCTTCTTGATTTGTAAGTAATCTCACAGGTATTACCAAATGATTTCTTTGTTTCAATTCGTTTTATGTAAATTAGTAGACTTTTTTTTGAAACGTTTGTCTTAGTTGTAAAATAATGTTTTGGATGAGTTCAATTTTCACTACAAATGATACGAATATTTTTTGAAATAAATGAATTCATTAAAAAAACTTCTTATTTTATACAAAAACAAATAACAAAATTTAAGAAATGAAGAATACAGGTTACAAAGATTTTAAAAATAAGTTATAAGTCTGTATCGAAGTTTTCGCAACACGATCACAAAATGTAGCATCATTTCCTATACATATGTCATCAATAGATACATAACCCGGTTTTGTAGGATCATATTGAGCTTTACCTAATTCTTTTAGAAATAAATGTCTCTCTTTTATTTTATGCGCTCGGCAGGATAAACACGAAGGTTGGGCAACGATGGCGGCAAGAGGTACTTCCATATTAATTAACACAGCGTCTATTCGTTCTTGAACAAGATCTCGTCCTAGAAAAATAAATTTGTATTTGTGCCTTCAGATTTAACTTGAAATTGAAATAAATCAAAATAATACTTACGAAGACTCCAAGCATAAGGTGCTTTTAAAAATAGAGTTTTTGTTTGTATCGCATCGAAACCAATTATGTCTTTGAATAAAAATAATCCGTCCTAAATGGATTTCATCAAATTAGTAAATTATTGAGTTGACACACAAAAAAGATGTAAAATTTACCCTAAGTTTTGGAAGATTAACTTCTAATAGAGCTGGTCGTTTATGAACAACATATCGTATTTCGTCTGCGGTCAATTTCAATTCTCTTTGGAAATTACCTAAAACGACGTCAACTTTCTTGGTTCTGTGAAGATATAAATTATAATTTGGTTTTGCTTATTTGATTATATATTGTAATGAGCTACTTCTTACGGATAATTTAGCCAGCTTGGATTTACAGTGATGATTCGTGAAATCATTTCTTTGGTGAATTGTTTTGATTCCAAATAATTTATTCGTACTTTTAAATCGTCCATGTGATTGCTAAACAAAAATGGATTTTTAGTGAAAAATCGCCCAAGCTGGTCAGGAGGTACTCCTTGTTCAAAAAGAAATCTGAAAATATAGACAAATAGTAACAATCGTAAAATAAAGACTTGGACGTTTTTCTTTACTTCTTATGCACACAATTACTTACGAAATATATGGTTTAATATCCTTCTCAAAATCAAGTTGCAATAAATACGAAGGTAATGTTTTTCTCTGCTCTATTTTATGAAAATCGACTCCCACATCTATCAATTGTTTAATTACTTCGCTTGTATCAGCATAATAAGCGAAATTAAAACTAGGTCTGAGTTGAGGTGTAACGTGAGATACATCAGGAAGTTGATCAGGTTCTTCGAGAACGGAAATGGGTTTTTGGTCTCTAATATCCAAATCATCAGTCGTACGTTGCTCGTTCATTAGTTCATTAAATTCGTGGCTAATTAAAGTCGATTGATTCTTGAAATTTTTGTCGAGTTTCATCAAAAGAGGACGATTTATGACGGTGTGATAGTTCAGCTTACCAGCATGAACGAAGATTTGCTTCAAAATCACGCTCATGATTGGACGAATTTACGCATTACTTGCACGGAAAACTGATTGAATATGCAGTTAAATATTTTTTTATATTTCTAGGTTAGGTTATATATAAATAGAAATTAATATTAATTTTAATTTATTCTGCGTTAATTTCGTTATTTCATTATCAATTCAAAACACGATAACTTTATCGGATTCTCGTCGTGTTTTATTCATCTTAAATCAATTACAACGTTGCCATGCACGTAAAGGATGCTAATTGGCGGACTTCCAATGACGTAATTAGTTTCAACGAATCAAAAATCGTTTTAAACTGATTTTAGTACTTCAAACTCTCACCAGATTTTACCTTGTAAATTGATAAGGAACACGCTAGAAATAACCTTCGAATTGTGTTAAATTAAGTGGTATTCATTTATTTAACCG
Source organism: Maconellicoccus hirsutus (assembly GCA_003261595.1). Classification (NCBI taxonomy): domain Eukaryota; kingdom Metazoa; phylum Arthropoda; class Insecta; order Hemiptera; family Pseudococcidae; genus Maconellicoccus; species Maconellicoccus hirsutus. Next base: position 54,895 of record QBDW01000860.1, read on the forward strand.
CGTGATCAAAGGTAGAATTTTGTCGCGCTTTTTGAATTTTATTAAAATATCTCATACTTATTTACTTGACGATTTATCTTCATCGTCAAATTTCGTGTTTTTATTCATTAACCGTGTAATATGCTACCATTTTGATCGGGAGAATTCTATCGTCATGGAACCTTCTGCGAAATCCCAGCATTATTCCGCAGATAAATTCAAAGTAATTAACGAATGTGCAGTCGATGACATCTCTCTGGAATTATTCTATCGACCTCATAGTGTCACATTACTTGCTGTCTCAATTGCCGGTGTTATATATTTTTCGTTTGTTCGGTAAGTATTGCTGGTGTAAATGTACAGGTAAAAATTAACGATGTGTAATATCTTTAACGATCCTCGGTAATGAAGCTTGCCAGCAGGTAACAAATGTATGCGTGTTTTCTTCTATCGTGTTCCTTCACTGAACGTTTTTTAGGCATCTGATGATAATTTATTGGTTTATTTCGTATAGAAATTATGACGTTACTTTGTAATATTTTACGTTAGAATTTTCTGTAACTTGGAAAAAAGTTCACGTTGATTTTTTTTTCAGGAATGAATCGAACGTCGATGATAATATTTGGGCTGGATTACTTTGCATAATATTCTTCTTATTGATTATATCAGTTTTATCATTCCCTAACGGGCCGTTTACCAGACCCCATCCGGCAGTATGGCGAATGGTATTTGGATTAAGTATTTTGTACTTATTGGCGTTGCTGTTTTTGCTCTTTCAAGATTACAAAACAGCTAGAGGGATTATATTATGGATCGATCCGAAACTCAAAGATTTTCACATAGATATGGACAAGGTTTGTTAATTAAATGTGTTTGAGGGTATGTGGAATAATTTCGGGGCCGTTTGCAGGAATACGGAGTTAATTGTTCGGATATATCAGTGGAAAAGATATGGAGTCATCTTGATGTATTTGCGGTAGGACATTTTGTCGGATGGGCTTTTAAAGCGGTTTTAGTACGTCATTGCGGTATCCTATGGGCAATGAGTATTATGTGGGAAGTCACTGAGGTTTGTTTTTTTGTGAAGCTGTTATGAAAACATTTCATTGAAGTTACTTTTGTTTAGATTGCATTCGCGCATTTGTTACCGAATTTCGTCGAGTGTTGGTGGGATATTTTGATATTGGATATATTGCTTTGTAACGGTATCGGAATTTGGGTCGGTTTGAAAATATGCAAGATTTTGGAAATGCGCGAATATAAATGGGTCAGCATTAGGTAAGTGTTGTAATGAGAGATTGCATATGCGAAAAAACGTGTTCGGTTTTGCTAAACCGTACGTCATAGGTTTACCGATGATTTATTGCGTAATTTTTCAACAAACATTGACGCGTTTTACGCATATGGTTTTCGTTTTGATTTTTAACTCGTTGCCGCTCTACGTTAATCGTCTAATTGCGTTTCAGAGATATTCATTCGACAACTGGTAAATTGAAAAGAGCCGTGTTGCAATTTACACCTGTGAGTTGGACCCATGTTAGATGGCTAGATCCGACTTGTACGTACATGAGATTCTTCGCCGTTTGCCAATTAGTCATATTTTGGCAAATATCCGAGTTGAATACTTTCTTTTTGAAGCATATATTCGAAATGCCACCATCACATCCTCTAGTCATCGGTAGACTTACGTTTTTCGGCATTATGGTTGCTCCTTCAGCGAGGTAATAAATGTTGATTTATTTCAGCCCTCGTTCAAAATCGATTACACGAGGTTGAGTACTTCGACTATTGATTCAAAAGTATAATTTTAACGTTGAAGTTCATTTCTCGGTACAGTGAAAAAAATCGCTAGCAATAGTTGTAATTTCTTTGTCAACGCGTTTTAAGGAAATTCGTCTATACGCCGTTCTTGAATTACAATCAAGTTGTAAAAACGTCGAACCGAGTTAGTAATTAAATTCCGACAATTGTTGAAAACGAAGTACGTTTAATCAACGGTATAATTAAGTAGCTGCTCTCGACGCGATACCGATAACCCGTTCTTTTCTCGTCAAACGATAAAAATAGAAGTACACAAAAGCTACGGCGGCTTGCTGCGTTCACGTGATCTACGTGTTACGGAATTCGATTTAATCTTTTTAAATTATCGTATCGATAAGTACATGTGCGTTGGTATATGTGTGTTTCAGGCAGTATTACAGCTTCGTCACTGATCCAGGTTGTAAAAGATTGGGAAGCCAGTGCTGGGTTCTGGGCGCTGTTATGTTCACCGAGTCGTTACTGTGTATTAAAAATGGCAAAGCGTTATTCGGACGTACTCAAGCTTTGAATCTTATTATTTGGGTTCTAGTCATGTTGCTATTTTCGGTTTTATGCGTTTATGGATTTCAAGCGTGGCAGTGGCTTCAAGTAAGTTTGATAACGAACAGTAGGGTCTTGGAAAGGTCGTAATTGAGAATTTTTCATTTTTGACGAAACAAAGTACATTATTGAAATATCGATTTGTAACTTACGTAAACGTTGCGGCGGTTGTTTGCTTATGTCGTCGAAGGCACTGAATCACTTATGAATCACGCTGTATAGTCGAAAAGTGTCTGTCTTTACGACGACGTGATTTTAAATAATGGAACTTGATATAGAAAAGAAAACCAAAACGTTTCGAAAAATGTTGTTTCTTTTCGAAACACCCTGTGATGTTTGATCTTGTATTTTTGTCCAACACGTAATTTTTTTTTCATTCTAGCGTGACAAAACGCACGATCAATCTCCTTTGTTGCAAAGGAAACAAACCAACGATAAAAGTGAGTTAATTTTTAATGAAATCGTGGAATATAAAAAGACGTTTAAATAATGTAAACGTGGTCGTAGTTTCAGACGATAAACAAAACACTCCTAGAGACCTATCGCAGGAAGATCTTCGGCAACGGCCTAAATATCAGTTGAACGGAATCGTCGATTAAGCTCTACAGTAGATTTAGTCCTGTATGGATCTCTTATTCATTTATCTTTCCTTCTTCTCTAGTACAATAAAGATCTAATGTTTATTCTTACGTTGATATTCGATATAAGCGGAACTGTGATAAAGAAATTTTTATTTTATGACCAAAAAAAAGGAATTTTAGAACTGCTATCGGAATTAATTTCGCTTATTTCATGTGGTAATTTTGCGTTTTTATTTTACCATTATGTTACCTTGTTTTTTTCCCTAGATTAGATATTTATAAAGACGATGTTTATGTTAAAAGAACTACATTTTAAAAGTTAGATTTAAATAGGGTTTGATTTTACGTTACGTTTTCCTGTTATTTCGTAAGAAAGAAGTATTAGTGTTTATTTGTAATGGATTTTTTTTTTTAGTTTGCTCAAGAGCTGTATTTATTTTTTATGTACGCTTCGGATTCGCGTAGCATTTGTTTTGTTTTTTCATGTTCTTATTTTTCTCCCAGTGAAGGGTTGAAATGTATTGGGAGGTTGTGCCAAAATTAGCTTTATCACTTTCAAAGCTACATTTTCATGTATTATCAGTGTGTACGTTTGCGTTTTTTTTTCTTTTGCATTTTCGTAATCGCTTTAAGGAAATTGAGTTCGAAGTACGAACCTGTTAGCATATCGTTTTATGAATTGTGTTCTGCATTTGATTTATATATCATATGAATAATTATAGTAAATGTTCGTGAAATTGCGAAGTTTTGAAATATTAGATGTTGTGAAGCTGAGCACAAAAATTACCAAAATATTTTGGTTAATTTTGAACACCCGTAAAAAATGTTATGAAAGATGTTAAAATGTGAATAAACAATTGTACAAGTATATTTCCGCTAAAAACAATTTTTTCATTTTGAAAATTAAAATATCTTCCATCTTTTTTTGTGTAATTGTACTGTGAAGTATCATGTCTAATTTATTTGAAAACTTCGTTTGAGCAAATACTCGACAAACATGTAATAAAAATCATTTTATTTACAACAATAAATAATTACAATAAAAATTATTTACATAATTTTCCAAAGCGTACAAATATTGCGGCCGAAATGGAAAATACATAGTCGTCCATTTAAATTTGAATTCTTGTTTATCATTGACTTGAAAATCATGTTCGGACGATTGAACGTTTTGTATACTCGTAAGTATAAAAGTATAAAAGTAATTATCAAAGTATTAAAAATAATATATCACATTTTAATTCAAATGAGAATCTATTTCTTATTCGAGAAACCATCTCCGGTTGGATCCAAGATCCACGGATAATTATTGGGACATTCCATACAAGTGAACAAACGAATAGTTTCACCTGGAAGTTCGCGAGTGGTTAATGGACATGGGTTGGGTAATGAACAATATGGTTGACCTTTAACATCGCATTTTTCTTTCCAGTCGGCGAACTCTCGTAATGCGGTGGTTTCAGTGGGATTTTGCATCCATTGGATTACCTGAAATAAGTGGGTTTTTTAATAGCTCATTGTTCACGATGTAGCAACGTATAAACGAACGATTTACGAGTTCTGTGAAAATTTGAATTAAAGCGAACGGAGATACGTACTTGAAGCATGTTAACAAAATAGACGTCATTACGATCCAACATTTCTTCGATGAATTTGATTAATTCGTCTTTGAATTCTTTTTTACTCTTTAACCAAGACGCGTGGAAATGTAAACCAAGAGGGGCGCGGTTAGTGCTCAAATGTCTTTGTAAATTGTGTCTTAACAATCTGGCGAATTGATCTCCGGTTTGGATATTAGAACAGGAATCAACCATGTGGCAACCAGGTAGAGATTCATCGAAAGTTGGATCATCTCGGCGATCTAATTCGTTCATAACCATTTCCCAAATGGGATGACTTCGGCTAGGACAATTTTGAGCATTACCGTTGCATTTGTGAGGCATGCGGAAATACAAAGTGTATGGCCAAATTGGTACTCGTCCCAGGGGAGCGGTTATCGAAGCATCGTAAACGAAAAACTGATCGGCCATCATTTCGAATTGTTTATTTCCTCCGACACGTAAATATGGAGCTCTGACTCCTACAACGGAGCCGTCTGAGATATTCGCGAATCTCTCGACGATCAAACGAGCACCGGCCATTTCAGCTAGCCAGTCGTCGTATGAACCTCCGGTCCAGTATTTTGGATCGTCTTTGTGGGTCAAAGAGAATATAGAGATTTCGTGGCCTTTCCTGTGGAGTTCTTGGATAGCTGCGTAATTGCTGTACTTATGCGAAACGAAGAACGTGCCTTTGATTTGGCAACCGTTTGGATTTTGTCTTTGGCCGTTGAAGATTTCTTCGTATAAGTCGATATTATCTACGTTGACAGCTCCGTTGAAAGTGATGGTGATCATTTGAGGAATCTGAAATAGGAGTATGTTAAAAAGTGGACTACAGATGATATGATTAAATTGAATCATATGTATGTACTTGATTTGGTTCGAGATTTCCTGGAATTCTAGTTCCGTCAGCTGAGCAGAAACAATCTGGGAGATCGCATTGAGATGGATCGCAATCTGGAGCGCGGTTAGGGTCCAATTCGACGGCTGTAATTTTTAATTTTCAAGGTTATTGTTGGATACGTCGCATAAATGCATTTTTCTCGTTTCATCACTTACTGCAAGCGTTCTCGTCGGATTCATCTTTACAGTCTGGTTTATCGTTACAGAACAACTCTTTGGCTAAACATTCGCCGTTTCCGCAAGCGAGTTGTTTCTCCGGACAAATTGGCTCGTCGGTTTTCAATATTGGCATTATTTTCCGTGGTTCTAAAATTGTCAAATTTTTGTTTTACAAGGATGGAGTTCTTGAAACATCAGCATGATAATGCCATTGCCGATGAATATGTAGATCATGTAGAAGTGTCTTTGAAAATTCTGTGTACCATCCACCACCTAAACTTTCTAATTTTGAGTGAATTTATGATATCAAAGCATGTAAATAACATTCCAGCTGATTAATGTCATAAGCATATGGACATGAGCTTCAAGAGCTACGTTATTTCAAGATTTTGCATTTCAAATTTTCGATTAGATTTGAAGTTAAATGAATCAATAAATGCTCGTTGATATTTAATTGGATCATACCAACAAGTAAAAAATTTTTTTGCAAAATGTTACCTATTAAAAGCGCAATAATTATCACAATTATCAAACAGTATTTACGCAATTTGATCATTGACAGTTGATATAAATTATTTTTAATATATAGCAACACTGATATCATATTAAAAGATTATGAATTATTATTTACCGAGTATTTACTTGCAACCCTGCCAGAGCAGTGTTACAAACATTTTAGATAAGTTGAAAAAAGTCATGATGGGATAAAGTACAAAATCATATAATTAATTTTTTGACGAAATTTTGCTGATCTAAATTTACTAATTTTATAAAAGTGACGTTCAAGACGATTTTTACACCAATTGAGAGGAATTATTTAACAAAAGAAGTAAGAACTTAATTTATGATTTCGTACAGTGCTATCATAACTTTTTTTTTTCTGGTGTTGCATCCCTGATTGGTAGGGTTTCAAATAATCGCCCGGTTCCCCGGTTTCATAGGTATTATATGAAATGCATTTTTTCACGTGCTTTAATATTAATTAAAAGCGATTTGTGAGTAATAAGGTGAGAAAAAAGGTAAGTAATTGTAATTAAAATTTGTAATGACGAAGTGGAACTTCGCTGTCCGTATTTTTAAAAGGTTTAACTTTGTACTGTTATCGTATGTGATTGAGCTTACAAAGATAAATTGCTGGTGCTATGTGCATTAAATACTAAACTACAAGGTACGTCTGGTATTCATTTAATTTCAGATTATTCTTCAGTAAGTAACTGATGAAGATGAATCTAGTAGAATTTTTCATCATTCGAGGAAAAAGATGTCTATAAAATGTGGTTTCATTCTTGACAAGAATTGTAGTTGAATTTCCTCAATTTTTACGTTCAGGTAATTAGATGGGTAATTGTCAACTTGTCATTCATTGTATAACCTGTTCGAAAATTATTATATGTATATGTACAAATTTTTCATGCACAAATGCTACTAAAGCGCTGAAAAACTGATTCGACACCTACTCAAGTGTAGCGTGATATTTTTCGAAATCTTATTAAGCAATTATGTACAGAATTTCTAACTACTGAAGCAAACTACGTTTCTATTATCGCCAAGTATTCTCGAGTTACCATATTTTACCGTTGAATATACAATTTTGTACAATATCGAGTAATGAAACCGAACCGGAGTTTATAAAACACGGTAACTCAAAAAAGGCGATTTTCCGTTCTGTACAATTTTTCGTATTGTGATTCCGTTGCCCAAAGTAGACTGCCTAAACTTACTGTCCAATCGATCACAATTGGTTACTTTGCTTTTCCAGTCACATGTTTGTTTATCAATATCAAAGGCCAAACCAGATGGGCAACTGATTTGCTTAATACCGGCTTTTGTACACCTATACGAATGAAACATGGGGTTTTATTTAGATTATAAATGATAAATACGTATAACAGAACCTCGCGCAATATCTTTTATAACTTATTAAAAAAAAATAATTGTAAGCTCAGTTCCTGTATAGAAATGCTTAACAACGTAACGGTAAAGTTCAAGTATTTGGGTTTTTATTTATAGGTTGATGATGTGGTTATAGCAACACGAAGATTTATGGAGAGCGAATTCTATTTCAGTAAGTAATCTCAGGCAATGGTCAAAATATTGCCTTAAAATTTGGGTTACTATTAGCGGTTTCATTAATTGTTAACATCGAACCCAATGAAGTAGAAATAGAAGACAAAGAGGAAGACGGACATTCAACAGATAGAACAAGTGAAAGACATTCTCCGAAAAGATAAAAACAATCCGTCCATTCTTGGCATGAATTACTTACTCTCTATTTTGTCACAGTTTTTAACGCGCGTTTTCCAATCGCACGTTTGACGATCAATGTCAAAAGCTAATCCGTTGGGGCAACGAACCCCAGCCAATCGTACCACTCCATTTTCACCTGCTTGATCACACCTATTTATAGTATCAGAATTTTAAATTTTAACGCTACTTTTGCGGTTTTCTCGTTGTTTACACGTCCTAAGATTAATATGGTATATTTTGGGCAAATTGGAGTCATTATTTAGGTTTTATGGCGGTTTAATCCATTAAGACTACGTTCGCCTGTGATTTTCCAAAAGCGAACTTAGCCGGTACTGATAGTGATTAATTTTAATAATTATAATTATCAATCAGCTAAGAAATTCTACTTATTACTAATTGGTCGATTGTTTACAGGACAAATTATACTTTAATAAATGAATACAAATCGCTGTTAAATATTACCTAACAACGTCTCGGCAATCGCCTTCGATTGTTAATCGGAAATATTCATCTGGAGGTCTATTTTTACATAATTCATCGATGGATGGATCATCCGGTGCATCTTCGCCATTTTGATTTTGGCGTTTCACCCGATCTTCTTGGGATTCGCACCATATCAAACCTACAAGTACGTTTTGGTTTCCGTTACAAAGGTACCACATCAACATACAATAATAAATTTAAATAATTTGTAACGATAAAACTCGGAATCGATTACGTCATGCGCAAGATAGGTTTCAATGCCGCTCATGAGGCTTGGCTTTTTAATGTATTAGATAATTGGCCTAGTCAAGAAGATATCATTAAATTCAGTGACACGACGATTGCACGTTAATGGGTGTAAATACACGTTTATGCAGGTTTACGAGAGACTCGCAAGATCAACGGAATAAGATTTATGCAACGAAATCCCCAAACGAGCTCGTTCCGTATGAATTACTTTTGCCGCGCTAATTCGCCGAATTGAAAGGTATCCAATTCGTAGGCTGCAGTCTTTACACAAACTATGGACATTGGAAAACAATAGAGGTCACTATCTTGAATATATCTCGGATGTGAGCAGCAGGTAAGCGTACGTGCGAAAATTATTAAAAAGAGACAATTGGTTGTGGTGCGCGCTACGGTATTGTAATTACACCCGCAATGCGCATCTCAATTTACCGGTCCTTTCGTGTTTACTGCATACGCTATTCTTTATTCTACTTATTACCCACGCCGCTCATTAATATTTAAAATAGAAAATGGGACGTGGAATAGTAGAATGAGTACGAATTGTATTGAGTTTTTTTTTCCTCTCTAACAGTGTCGGGGATCTTTGAAAAAGTAGCCAATTTCAATGTCGCGCAACGTTGCCAAATTTAAAAGATAAGGTGAAACTACATCACTCAGATCAAAGCGTTTTCGAAAGGACAATGACATTAATAACATTTATAAACGTTAGGAGTGTCGGAAAGTAGTACGTGACTTATTAAACCCTGCGATCGTTGATTACCAATCATGAAGAAAGGTGGTGAAATGTAACAAAGAAGTCGGACAATGAGAGTTGAGAGCTACTTTTTCACTGCACCTCGATGCGGTTTACCAATATCAAGTGAAATGTAACGAGTCATAAAAACCAGATACATTTACATAAATTTTCGTCGATGTACGTGATCTCGTCATCAGCCAATTTCCATGTAAGCTCTGAACTCCTCATTCGTGTCAAATTTACGGCAAAATTTAGATAATTTTATTCTCATAGCCAAATACGTGTTGCATATCGAACGAAAATACGGCTCTGTGCCTTATACTTGGATCTATCGTCTGGCGGAACCGGTTCGAGCTATGTGTAAGAACGATACACGTTCACCTCTCGCAGATTTAACCGCAACACGTTACATAAAAATGCTACGTATATCTACTCTATGCGTTTTTGTCGCGAATGTTCCATTATTTATTCGAAGAAACTCGTATTTGGTCGCAAAAGCGTTTAGAATTGGAAAAGGGTGGAGAAATTTGATAATGGGTTTTAGAAAATCTTGGTATCGAATTTTGCATGAAAATAGGCCTGAAAAGCACTCGAGTCAGGTTTAGATTAAAAATTGCCAAAGTCAATGAGATCAGGTATTTGCTAAAATTCGTTATTTTTTTCAAATTGATATTACGAAGAAAAAATTACGCTTATTTTTCCAATAATTTTCTCATTTTGCAAGTGCAGGCTAATTTCAAAGATAATTGGCGTTATACTTTTTAGCTGAATTGAACGTTCCATCAAAAAAAGAAAACATTCATGATTTAATAATAAATTACTCTAATTTAAGTGTCATTTAACAACGAATTTTCATGCGTAATTCTTTTTGAGTAAAATTCCAAGCGCTATTATTAATTTGAAGAGACGATTTCATTAGAAAAAAAAATGAAAATAATCACACGTTCCAGTAATCCAATTAAACGATTTCAATAATTGCCAAGCGCATCTACAAAATTATCTAATTTACTTAAATATAAATTAAAATTATGCAAAAATAAAAATTACTTACCAAATAATGAAATAAACAAAACTAACGAAGTAACTCTCGCCATCTCGTGGTATTTCACGAATAATGAAGAAACCGACACTATCGCGTTATCAGAGTATTTATTCGAGAACTGGTTTAGCGCATGCGCGAAACGAATTTTACTTTCACTGATTTAAAGATTGGTGTATGTAGAATTGAGACCATTTAACGACGCAGCAATTTCTCAGGTAGTTTTGCGTTAAATGGTTTTTCAAGACATGGAAGTTCTTTGTGGCTATTAATGGCAGACGAGTGATTGGATTTTATAATTTCCAACATGACACGAACCAGTTCCATCAGATACTATAATCGCGAACGATGAGACTGCGAAGAATTGCGAAACGTAGAAAAACCGCAGTGGTGCAATCGCATCTGGTATATGTGCAACGAGGGCGAAAAATCGTGTTTAATTGCCATCGGAGGAAATTTACATGTGTATCTAGATATTACTCAATGTACGAAAAATTATGATTTATGATAATTTGTTGCGCATAGGGAATTCAATTTTACGAGTCGTGCATGAAAATTTCGTCTTGGAGCGTAGAAATTTTATTATTTGGATGCCTGAGATGTGTTCATTTTATGTTGGTGAATGTTCAAACTCTTATTGGTTTCTCTTATTTGTCTACCCGAAGTGGTTCACTCTAGCTATCGAATCATCCAGAATCTTCTTCGGTGTGCGATTTAAAATGAAAATTCATCCAAATTTTACATGCTTAAATTTAGCACGATGATGTACCAATTTAACAATTTTACTCATCGGTTAATTATTTAATTTGCCATAAAATTTTCTCAGAATATAAGACAAATTTAAAATGTGGTAATTTATAATATATTCAAACGTCTTTGAGAGTTATCTAACACCCAGTGCTAGGCGTAATTAATTGCGGGTCTCGTGATATATTTAAATTACCGGTTAGTTCGATGACGGTATTCTTGGTAATAAAAAAAAAGTCTCAGAATGCAGGATGATACAACTCTTTTTAAGGAACAAATGTAACTTGTTGGCCTTGGGTTTGCTCAGCCAATATACATAATAATTAAATAAACTGAACTTTGCCTTCATGAAGGGGTTGAAATTATAAATGGTATTTTATGGGGAATACGATTATATTCAAAATTTAAAACTGTTTCAGGTAAGTGAAATCATCATATTGGTTGTATGTCATTTAAAACGCTATCATTAAACATATTCTTTAAATTATCACATTAAACAATTTAGAATTTAATAAAAAATAAAAAATTTCAATTTATCAAATTTATTTTAAAAAAAAATGATAAAACATTTCTTATCAGTAGATAAGCAAAGCTGGCTAATAAATCAAAAAGCACGTAAAGTCAAAAAAAGTCAATTTCGTAAATTTTACGATTTTGAAATTTTAATTTACGAAATTGAATATTTTAACGTAATTAACATAATTAATCAACTTTTTGGTGCAATTGTGTTGTTTTTGCATCCACTGACTCGTTATTTACTTCTCGTTGCATCAGTTTTTCACTCCTGAGCTCCTTCTTGATGCATATTTTTGTGTAATGGCAATTTGCATTTTTCACGTTGTCTACCGAATCTACCATTAATTCGAAATTTCTGGTGAATTTTTCCAGAAGATGCTCAATAAAAATCTCGGCGTCTGCTACTACTCATTTGCAACGACGTCGCGTAATATTTACTAAAATTTGTTCCACGTTTACATTGAAGAAAGAAGAAACAAGAGTACTAATAGCAACTTGATTATAGCATTATCAGGTAATTAACGCGATTATGTACTTGTTGCGTGATTTTTATTTACATTTTGGCGTATTTTTACTCATGTAATGGTCTAACAACTGGTTTCCATCACGGTGAATCGGTGATGGTTTACTTTCATAGGTGTGATATGATGTTCGTAGCTTCGTACTACTGGGCGTTTCAAGATCAACGAATGAATTTCGTGTCTATGGAAAATTATTAATCAGGTAGGTTTGGAATATGCGAAATGAATTCGTGAATTATATCATTTCTACTATTTTCGAATGAATTCCTATTGTGTATAAGAAATTTCAACACATTTTACCAATCACGTGAAAGATATTTGTTCAGTTGCATAAACCAGAAGAACATCGCCCGAAGAGGCGAATAATTACCATTAAACTTCCAAACATCGTCGCGTCAAATTTATCACCTTTATCGCGTACCGATTCAATTCCCATAACTGAAAATATCGAACTTTTAAAACATCTTCTGTTTTTTTCCTACGTTAAAAACGAAAATCAAATTAGTGAATCAGATGGCTTTTTTCGGTGAACAAGTTGAACAACTTTGTTGAACGGTTTTTATATATTAAACGGAAAATAATAAAATACTGGTTCCGCTGACAGTCGCCTTGACCTTCCAAGATTACTTTCATTTCTTCGTTTGACCCTGTCCTCTCTACATTAAATTTAAAATCCATTTGATTTGATCGTTTCGTTGTATATGATAAATGGTCATGCGGCAGGCGTGGCGCCGTTTCCACTTTCTTTTAGAAAGGGAAAGTTATAGGCTTCTTATTTCTTCCTCCTCCAATAACGGTGCTTGTAACGTATTTTTTTATTTTTTTTTTTATTTTTCGTGTAAATAGGAAGTATCTTAAATCATATTACTGATTCAGTGTAAATAGCGCCTATTATTGAGTAAATCCGAGCGTAAAATATTTCCAAAAGACGCAGACGGTAGCGAACACATATTTTTTGCGATGCTCACGTGCGTAGAAGTGCGATGAGTATCGGCGACGATTATGTAAATATGTAGAATTTCGGAGTTCTTTCTAACCATCTGTTAGAACATTTTCGCGATACGATTTTTATTCGTGTAAATTACAAGATGCTTCTTGGAAAGGAATTAGTATTCAGGACGTTTATTTGTATTATTTATTTTAAAAGATGAAAAAAATAGACGAACATCCACTCCTAAATGGATTAATTCCGAGTGACATATTATATGGTTTCAGCTAATAGTTAACATCTCAGGTCAATAAACTTTTGTTTACGTTATTTTGTTTTTTTTGTTACAGGTAACGTTTGGAAATTTGCTATTGATTTATGATCTCCCGAACTCGATGGCGTGTTTATGGTAGAAATTAGTAAGCGTTTGCGGAGGAGGTGTAACTCGAGTGAAGATGAAATTGAATATGATGTCATGAACTATAGAAAGAAAATAGAATGGGTGTTGTGCGTGGATTTTACACCTCGGTGTGCAATTCCGCGCAACAATAATCCGATTTTTTCTCGGCGAATTATCGGCAAAACGACACGTTACAAAATTCGTACGTAATATTTAGCACTACAATACGTAGCGATGAATGCTGTCGAAAGATTTCTCAAAGGATCGGAGGCGTTGTAACTCCGCTTATCGAAAAAAAATACCCGATAAAAGTATAAAATTATTAACAAAACAGTTACAGAATAAATAATTCTTTTTATATAATGAATATAACTGGTTTTCAATACGTCGATGAAACGTAATACTCGTTCGTCTTGTGTAATTAATAAACATCGGGTGGTCTTTAACAAAAGAATTTGTGCAACGTCGCCCGCCGCCGATCTAGACAAATGGTATTGTTTTGAATTTTTTTTTTCTTTTTGTCTAGGAAGTGCATCCTCAAGGTATATAAGAGAGGTGTTACAAATTGTGTAATTTTATCGTGCTCGATTTATTTTTAATTCTCGTTATTCCAAGGTGTACCTTCTCTTTAATCAAATGCCGCCTACGTTTTATAACTTGAGGTAGGTTTATTAGATAATTTTTCGGTCGTTTGTAAAGATGCGTTGGATATGGCGTCGTGGTGCGATGGATTTGTCACTTTATCGAGTTTCTGATACATTTTTTTTTTCAAAAAAATAAGTTATGTCACAAATGAAAAGATTCAATTCTATTTAGAAAAAAAAAAATTGACTTTTTTGGCAAACGTTTTTTTCTCATTTATTCATGCCCAAAAATATATATTTTCTTATCAATCGAAAAATCTGTTTTTTCGTATGCAGGTTCAATTAATTTTTTGGCAGAAAATTTACATAAAAATGTTATTTAGGGCTCAGTATTGCAAAGAGAAGATGGCCAAGAATGGGCTGAACCAGAAGGGGGACGGAGATCCTACATACGTTGTTTATTATAAAATTTTCTCTCTATTTCCGAACTTAATAATTTACGAATACTTCAACAAATGTGTGATACTAAAAACCACAAATTTATTAACCCTCGTTATTTAAAAATTTTTATATTCTGTACATGTCTTCAAAATGAGCTGAATTTGCCAAAAAAAAAATGAACGAGGTACTGTAAAGGTATAAAAATTGAACTTCGGATTTCCATAAATGCGTTAAATTTTCAGGCCAATTTATATTATGTAAATTGAAGCGTGATTTTACCGTTTTTGAACGTTTACCAAACGTTGAATTTTTTTGTATCTACGTGCACGTGTCGTAGTGTGTAATGTGTAGAATTACGTCATGGAATACTTAGCTATGGAAACACGACGAGACGAAATTTTTCCGTCGATATCCTTGAAAGAATTCGATTAAGGAAAAAATGTCTAATAGGAGTCGCCGACATCCGTATGGAGTATTTCCTCGAGATTTCAGCATCTTGGACGCCAACACAACTCGTAATTATTACCATCGACCTACTCGTACTGGAAGAATAGAGGAGAAAAAATACGCGAATAGACCAGAAGAAATGCCCCGAATAGCGAAGCTTATATAACGCGTACATTTCTATTGTTCAAAATACCTTTTCAAGGTTCTCAAAACAGGAAGAAATGTATGGCGGTGATGACGTATGGCGCAAAAACGCCAACTAGAGCGATGAATTCCAACGCGAAGGAAAAAACGGACAGGCGCGGGCTAGATGGATCCAAGTACAAAGTAGTTATTAGCGATAATCTGTAGAAGTGTTTATCACGATTAGTTACGTAATCGAATGAGCTAATATAGACGATCGATTATATTGTAATTGATCGTTTTGAACGAATGAATGGTCGCACGAGACGCGTTTACGCGAAAATTCCGCGATTTTGGGCGCGATATTGGTCATTAGGATGCTACTCGGTGTAATTTTCGTTGCATAGGTAATCCGTCATGTTTATTATCCTTGGTTATCTTTTGGCCAGCAACCACCGATGTTATAATACGTGAAAATGTCTGTACTAATTGGAATTTATGCAATATCTATCTTTACCTGGCAAGGTCGTTTCAAAATACTCGTAAATGTGAATGGAAACGGATTACTTTCTACCGGTGTGCTACGTATAGTCTCCGAATGTGTTACTTCCCTGTGTATTTCATGTTACATAAATGCAAGGTTAAAATTACAATCTACTTGGGAATGACGATGAGGTAGATGGTCAAGTCGTGTAGTTAAGTTGATAAGTTCATTTAAAGGGTGTGAATTTTTGGCGGAGAGTGGTGTGAGGTCGGGAGAGTGAAAGGATTTTGATTCGTTACAGAAAATCTTCGAGGGAAGAGATCAGGGAGATCATAGATGTAAAGATATGCAGAGTCCGGAGTAATTAAGCTCGGTATTACTTGACAAGTAATTTTTTTTTCAGGAACGTATGAAATGGATGCAGACGTCGTATCAAAACCTCAGCAGAATTAGAGATGAGAAAAACTTGCTGAGTAGTCATTTTATGTCGAGTACAGTTTTATCAACTCTTCGAACCGCGATATCTTGAGAATGAAAACAGGTAAGGAAAAAATTATAAGAACCATTTTCGTAGATAATTCACTCAGCTACAATTTTTGACTGAGCTAATTTTACGATAAAATCCACGGATGACGAGAAAAATACGAAAAACTGAAGCAAGGCTTTGAAGAAGCAAAGTGAAATCTTGGCGAAATATCAGCTTACAATTTTTATAAACTTACAAATCGATTTTCTATGTGAAACCTGAGAGTTCAAAGGATGCGAAGTGCCACCTTGGTCGAAAATGAGTTATTACCACCTTGACTATACTTGATCCATGCCAGCACATTATCAGTGGCGTAGCCAGGATTTTGGCAAGGGGGGGGGGCAAAACGAGTCCAGGTAGTCAAAATTTTTTTTAATTAGTGGGAAACCAGAAATTGCAAACGATTTATTTACCTATTCCTTTAATTTATAAACAAACTACGATACGTCGAAACAAACAATAAAAGGCCATGAGGGGGGCAATTGCCCCCTTTGCCCCCCTTGGCTACGCCACTGCACATTATGAACCTACTTATTTGCCCGATACCTACTTTTAACAGTTTCAAAATGCGTGAAATGAAAAATAAAAATAAAATGAAAAGTAAAAAAGACTGAAAACCTCATTGATAAATTAAAGCTGAACGTTCCTTTGAAAAAAATCTAATAAAATTTGTGAAAGGAAATAACGTCTAAAAAAAAGGTCTTCAATAAAATTTAATATGATGGCAAAATTTTTCAAAAATAAAAAACATCGAATTACAAAATGAAAAAGTAGAATGAAATAAAAATATGTAATGGAAAATCAAAAACTTGACGTGAACTTTATAGGATGTGGCATTTACTTGGGAGGGGAACGGCAAGGCCGTAGAAAGGGGGACAAATGGGGCAATTTGCTCCGAGCCCGCATTTTTTGAGAAAGCTGAATATAATTTGAAAATATGAACCAACTTGTGAATTATATTTACTTTATTTACACTACGAAACTGTACGAAGTTCTTGATGTTCTTATCTTGAACTGATCGATGACTTTGCACAGAAAAAGGCTCGAAAAGGGCATTTTTAATGATTTGTACTTTTTAGGATAGATATTTTGTAAGTGTACAATTTTTTATACCAACAAATATCTTTTTTAAACCTACTGGATTGATGGGGGGAATGAGTTAAAATATTTTTCATGGTGCTCTCAATTTTTTTGCCCCAGGTCAGCGTTGCCAACCCTAGGGAATTGCCCCTAGGTTCAGGGATTTTCAGGCTTTTTAGGGTGTCTAGGGATTTTTTCTAGGGAATTCATCTTTTCCAGAGGATTTTCTTTACTTTTTGGGGAATTTCCTTCATTTTGAATGAAAAATTTGCGTTTTTGCCACATTTCCATAAAAAACCAAGCAAAAAATAAATAACATATTGAAAAAAATGTACTTTTTTCTTTCACCAGAACATGGAACTATCCACTATCCAGGATAATATTTGATGTATTTGTCATTGCCCAAAGTCTACATCGTTTGTCATCCACTTACTACTTATAGACTTACTTTACTTTGCATTATTGTGCACATTGATGATAAATGAAAATGATGATTTTGCACGTTTTTCTTTTTCTTTTTGCCGGTGACGTGAAATGCGAATAAATGATGATAAATAGTAGTTTAATGGTAAAACTTTTAATTTTGAGTTTGGAAACAATAAAATGGATAAATATTTGATTATCATTTCTCCTCCTTGATATTTAAAAGTGACTGGATCACTATAAGAAAATGAACGAGTCCCTTTAAAATGCAAATTAATGCACGTTATCTTGCTAATTTATTTTATTTACACCTTTTACGATGAAAAAAAGTGGTGAAATCAAGCAGCATTCGTAGCAATAGCATTCATGACAGAGATTCGCTTCATTACAACGTCCGTTAATGATTTTTAGTGAACTAGGGAATTTTTACCCAATCTGGGAATTTTTTTCGGCCCAACTGGGGAATATTGACAAAATCGGTTGGCAACGCTGCCCCAGGTTCTCGCTGGCCCTGACAAACGGCGTCAAAAAATTACAAAAATTTGCCTCTTAAATGCGAAATGATCACGAAGGAAAAGATAATCGACGACTTTCGGTTCATTTAATCGAGAATAAATCTTTATAGGATACGGATATTATCAAATAGTAATGTAGCCTACGTTAAATGACGAAATTTATTACTCATTTTATTTTCCACTCGAATACGAGTGTAATGGTGGGTTACAAGTAGCAGGTATTTTATTGCGAACTACTGTACCGTGTTCATTTTACGATCAATCGTTTTTTTTTCCATCTCGTATATTATTTTCTTGATCAATATAGACACGAATAGACGAGTATGTGTGATGGAAGTTATCACGTGTGTATTCTCTTATGTATGCAATGTAGGCTATATTCATTACAAAGTACGTCCAATACGAAACGATGCATAAACCGCTTTGCACATGTTGTTGTGCACGTACTTATGATTGGCTGCCTTGCTTCTATGTATTTGTATTGGTGTTTCAATGGCTCCGGAGCTTGCACGTAATGAAACGTAACAGCTTCGCCAGAAGCGGCATTAAAAAGGTGCGAAAAATTTATTCAATGGAAAAGACGCGGAAACATTTTAATAACATTTTAATTTTTAAATACAACGAGAAATTTATTTACATCTGAAATAGTATTCATCTATTCGTATACGTATAATATGGTCACATATTCTCACAGAATGAAAAGAAAAAATATTTATAAAATAATCTAAAAAAAAAAAATTCTCAAAAATACACATCAATTTTACGTATTAACAGCGTAGAAAATTTTCAGTCTCCGAATGTTCGAAAATATTCGGAAAATTAATATAAATAATGAAAAATATTACAATACTTAAATCTAACGTAAATTAGTTCTTAATCAACTTTACATTTCAATAATTCGTTTCGGTAATGTATAGATTTTTATTTAAAAAAATAATAAATAATTACGCGTAGATGATCGGTAAATCGACGAATATGGCGAATTTGTTGAAAATACGAAAATATCTATCGATAAAATTATACAGAGGAACAAGGAGGAGAAAAAATCATCCGGCGGAGTTGAAAAAGACACGACCGAAAAGATGACGAGGAAGAGAAAAAATATCGAATTATTGTTTTTTATTTAAAAAACAGCCGAAGAAAGGGAGCCGAACGTACTTCGTAGTATGTGAAGGCGCACGGGGCAGAGGGACCTCGTACGTAGACGTAAATAAACAACGAAGAAAATAAAATACGCTCGAATTGACTATACAAACGACGTGTAATGTTCTTAAAATCGTCCCTCTTGAGTTTTTTTTTCATGTGAAAAAAATTCCAAGTACATAACATAATAGAAAAACATACACACACATACACGAGATCGAGATACAAACGTATTAGATTTAAAAGAAACCGTCTCCGGTTGGATCGTTAATCCATGGATAGTTGTTTGGACATCTGACGCAAGTCTGGAGGTTAATGGTCTCGCCGGGAACTTCTTTGCTGGTCAATTTGCAGGAGTGCGGTACCCAGCAGGCAGGATTACCTTCGACGACGCATTTTTCTTTCCACGCGTCGAAATTCTTGGTTTCGCCGACCGTTCTGGGATTCTGGATCCATTGAATGACCTGCGTCATCGTGACGAAGTATACGTCGTTGTGGTTGGCCAACACTTCGTCGACCCAGAATAAGAAAGCGTCTAGGAATTCGGGATTGTTCTTGAGCCAAGCGGCGTGGAAGTACAGGCCCAAAGGAGCGCGATTTTGGTCGTAGTGACGGTCGAAATTGTGATTTAAGAAGTTATAGAATTGATCTCCGGTTAAAATGTTGGAGCAGGAATCTACCATGGCGCATCCGGGGAGGTATTCGTCGAAGTTAGGGTCTTCCCTGCGGTCTAATTCGTTCAGTAACATTTCCCATACGGCGTGGCTTCGAGTGGGGCAATGCTGGAGGTTACCGTGGCATCGATGTGGCATCCGGAAGTACATGGTGTAAGGCCAAAGTGGAGGGTTCGACAGGGGCGCTGTGATGGTGGAGTCGTATAAGAATGATTGTTCTTCCATCATAGTGAATTGATTGTTGCCTCCTACGCGCAAATAAGGCGCTCGGACACCAACCACGGAGTTGTCGGTCAAGTTGGCGTATTTTTCTACTATTATTCTCATACCGGCCATTTCTTTGGCCCAGTCGTCGACGGTGGCGTTGCTCCAGAATTGTTCGTCGTCGTTGTGCCTGTAAAAGGAATCGAAAGCGACGTTGAGGGCAAAAGATTCGGTATCTCGAAGACGTTACTTTTTCAACGAAGGGGGCAAGAGGCTTCGAAGATGTTCATAATTTTTTCCAACGATTAAAAAGAAATCAATGAATAATTTATAATTTTCTAATCGTTTCGTAACCCGTTTTAGGTTATAAACACATTTACCTAATTTCTTCTTAGGATTTTTTTTTTCTTTCGACCAAGGTTAAATGATTATTTTTTTCGACGAAATGATGATTTTAAATTTTAATAGGTTTAGTGTCGTAATCCATTAAGAGTGATTTTTTTCGAAATTTTTTCAACCGGTGATATAATTTGATGTTTTTTTTTTCGTCGATGATTCAAAAGTTGAAACAGGCTTCGAGAGATAGAAGAAATTAAATGGCTTCGTATTACGCCGCAGATCGTTAATGATAGAAATGAACGCGTCGATAATTGAAAAACTCATTTGCCTTATTCATTGTGTATCTGTGTGCATTTTTTTTACCTCTCCATGAGAATTACTGATCTTTGTTGTACAATTATTACTGGAAAGGTCATGCATTGTGATAGTGATGTTTTTATTCACATGAGTAATACATTTTGATAGTTTGACGAGTGGTTCGTAAAGTGACGCTGGATGATCAAGGTTCAATGGGATGTTTCACGAGGTGAAAATAGTTCGTTTAAGAGGCATCTGGAGGGGTTGAGGTGTCGGAATGCGATTATAATTAAATCGATTGCGAAATTCGACTTCATGTTTTTTTTTGTACTCGATTTGTCTCCGATTTCGGTGACATGTCGTTTGAAAATTTCCCATTTCGAGATGCGTGTTTGATTTATTCGTAGAAGGAGAATATTGACGTCGAACTTGAAGGCTTGAACTCGATTTGAGAAGTTGTTCTTTGACGTTTGCATGTTTGTTTCGTCTTTCTGAGAATTTGTCGATATGAAATTATATTTTGAGAGGAGAGGGGAAGAGGGCTATAAGCGCCAAAGCGCATCAATTAACAGTTTATAATTGATTAATTAGATGAGAAGAATTTAGTGTTAATTGGAGAGATGATTCGAGAAACGGTGAATGGAGAATTTCTTCAGACGTTTTGGAATATTTTTTTTTAAATTATTCTCGAAATGGACGACTGGAATTTTCCTGAATGGTAATTAATTTGGTTGTAGAGGAGAATATACCGAAATCAAGTTCCTAGCTACCTAATCTCATTTGGATGATTTCTGGAATATATTGGAAATCCTGAAGAAAATGGGAAAGTCAAACTGGATACTCCAGAACGGCGCGACAGAGCGAAATTTGGACTAATCAGTCTAAATCTGGAGGAACAACTCATTCTACGCAATTTTCGATAATTTTTTGAAATTCAATCAATTTTTTTGAATATTTCTCAGTGCGAAGTAAACGCCAAAAAACCACAAGGACGAAAGCGCGCTGACGCGAAAATACGAAGAAATTCGCTCCAATTGAAAATATTCCACAACCTTGACCAAACGACGTTTGGAAACTAATTAAGGCTATAATTGGACGCCGGCGACATTAAAAATCGTGTTTATGACTCTAGGTCAGTGTCAAGGCCTCAAAAAAGTGACTCAACTTAGCGTCGAGTGGCGAAAAAAAAATCTACGAAAGATGATCACTTACGTAATCGAATGTACAGCGATTTCGTGTCCTTTCCTGTGCATCTCTTGAACGGCCGAATAATTGGTGTATTTGTGCGAAACGAAGAATGTAGCTTTGATATCGCAACCATTCGGATTTTTCCTCTTGCCGTTGAATATCTCTTTGTATAATTCGATATTGTTGTTGTTAATGGCGTCGTCAAAAGTGACGGTGATCATTTGCGGTACATCCTTGGCCGGTAAATCATTTGGAACAGCGGTACCATCTTCGGAACAGAAGCAATCTGGTAAAACGCAGACAGCCGGGTCGCAAGGAGGCGCTCTATTTGGATCGTTGTCGTTATCTGTAATGAGGAAAGGTTTTTGAAACGATCAACAGAGCTGTAGAGAACATTGCGAGTTTGAGTTTAAAGTTGTGACCTTGGAGTGCGGTTCGAGTTTCCCTATATTTCGCCCTTAAGCTGCGAATAAATTTATCGAAAAAGGTTGCGACGAATTACGTCATCGATGTTACGCAATCGAGGCGACTTTTTCTCTGTCTTGGTCGTTTACAACTTGCTAGTACCTCGTGTAAATTAACCTTTAAAAAAGAACCACTTTCGTTGGTTAATTTCTACGCTCGAATGTAATGGCTCGTTTTGCAGTTCGACCCAAGCTAACGTGTATACGATTTGTGCACTAAGAATGCGGTTTTAGTTGGCGAATTCCCAACGAAATTTAAAAATCCGACAAATTATACGTAAACGAAGCGGAGCTAATGAGAGAAAAAAACACTAAACTAGCGTCTGCAGGACGAGTTTCCATTATAATACGTGCGAATAAATCGATTAAATTGAGGCTTAATCGGAGTCGTTTCGATAAATTACATCTTTATGGAAGTTTCGGTTACGAAGAGATGAGCGAAAAATTGCATAATTTTGTTAGACCGGTGAACGCGAATGGCTCGTTGGTGTTTGCCGAAAATTATACGAGAATCCGGAGAGCGTTAGTAATGTACGAATCATCGCATAACGAAACGACGACGGAATATTAAATTTTGAAGGTCAATAACCGTCGTGTTTTAGCGGCGATTAATTTCCAATGCATGAGATACCGTTCGAATTCCAGAACCGGTGCCCACTGGCGAGCTACGCGTTTCGGATTGTTCCTTTGTAATCGCAGGATCGCAGTGGTGATAATAGATCGTGGGTTAATTTGGTAAATTATGAGTTACAGATTGATAGAGATGTGTGGGTTTGGGTTGATGAGACGAGCGGTGTGAAGGGGTGAGGGACTCGTTATGAAAACGTGAACAAATATATGCTCGGTGGAATCACATGTTTATTACTTTCTTCGTAGAATTGGAGTCGGATCATTCATAGAAGGTAAGAAAAAATTGATTGATGCAGAGAAATCATAATATGTTGGTGGTAAACATGGCAGATCCTCAAGAAGATCTCTTGGAGGAATTGCAGGTATCTTCGAGAAACGCATTTTTGAATTATATACATATTTATCAATTCAAAGAGAAATCACTCAGACCTTGGTTCCTCCTCAAAGAGAGGTTAGGTTAGGTTTGATTTAGCTGTAAAAAATCACTCAGACTACAATACCTCCTCAAAAAGAGGTTAGGTTTGATTTTGCTATAAAATCACTGATTTTGATACCTCCACAATGAGAGGATAGGTTTGATTTTGCTATAAAAAATCACTCAGACCTTGGTACCTCCTCAAAGAGTGGTTAGGTTACGTTTGATTTAGCTGTAAAAAATCACTCAGACTACAGTACCTCCTCAAAGAGAGGTTAGGTTAGGTTTGATTTTGCTATAAAATCACTGATTTTGATACCTCCTCAATGAGAGGGTAGGTTTGATTTTGCTATAAAAAATCACTCAGACCTTGGTATCTCCTCAAAGAGTGGCTAGGTTAGGTTTGATTTTTTTAAAAATCACTCAGACCTTGGTTCCTCCTCAAAGAGAGGTTAGGTTACGTTTGATTTAGCTGTAAAAAATCACTCAGACTACAGTACCTCCTCAAAGAGAGGTTAGGTTAGGTTTGATTTTGCTATAAAATCACTGATTTTGATACCTCCACAATGAGAGGGTAGGTTTGATTTTGCTATAAAAAATCACTCAGACCTTGGTACCTCCTCAAAGAGTGGCTAGGTTAGTTTTGATTTTTTTAAAAATCACTCGGATCTTGGTACCTCTTTAAAGAGAAGTCATGTAAAAATCACTCAAATGTCAAAACTTTGAGAAAAGTTGTTGAAAATCAAGTTACACGTTAGTCTCTCCTTAGATCAAAACTTCTTAGTCGTCTTTCTTCTCATTACAACGTTTTTCAGAGTATTGCCCACAAAAATGCCATATTATTAGTTGAGGTTCGTTGGTAGGGCCCTATCTTTAAATTTAGTCCCTTCCTAAAACTCATCTTCTTTATTACCTCCATAATGATTTCATACTTCAATTAGCACTTCGGTTATATTATATTGTACAAAAAATATAATTTTTTTAACATCTTTGCAGTATGAAGAAGTATGTGATAAACAACTGTCACAAAGAGGTGGAAGTTCATTTTCTATGAGGGATGAATGTGGTAGAAAAATATGACCTGTTCTTAGACAAGTGCTAATGACATCATTCCATCGAGAGATAGTACGAATGTTGCATCCTTATAGCTCTCAAAAGTCAAACCCAAGAGAAATAAAGCTCATGATGACACCATTTGTTAATCCGTGAAGGACTATGGAGATGATGAGGCAGGTCAAAAAATCCTTCTTGGCTCCTCATAACACTTCATCAGCGCCTCTACACAGTTCTTGGAAGGGCCACCGTATTACTCATCATGCCCCTGTTGATGGTTCATGCATCTTCAACTATTCAAAACCCAATTCCGAAACGCTCCACTATGCAAATTCACAAGGTCAACTAACCTGTGTGGTATACCATACAAAACACCTATCGATTATCAGAAACGATCCAATTCCCCAATATCGAGCATAGTTCACCGATATGACGTAATATGGCGAATTATCATATTTAACTGGGTTACATATTTCCAGATAATGCTACAGGTTCACCACGTTGATTTATCGAGTCATCGTACCAACTCGTTACCATTGCCGTCCTCCCTTACAAACCTTGTCTACGATTGTCGACAACGCATTACTCAACTCCCGAAGACCTAAAGCCGGGCAAATTCGATAGTGGAAATACTCGTCGGCTCGCGTTCGTTCGGCGACACATACGACAGCGTCTCGCGTCTGCGGATCGTGTACGCGCGTGCGATTTCGCAATATCGGTTATTTTGCTCCGTAATGATTCTCGTTTCGAGCGAATCACGTGGTAGATATGGCAGGCTGGGCGTAACGGTAATACCGTAATATGATATCGGACTTATTTGCGCTTAATTACATAATGGCACAATCTAACGTTGAGATTTTGATATTTGGTACGCATTTAGCTTGGCTCAGTACAATAGGATGAGTAATGAGGCGAATAACCACCGGCCGCGCCCAATATTATATAACGTCTTTCTCCGTCTTGCTCGTTTCAAGTCACTTAGATGCTCATCCTTGCAGAAAAATAATTGCACACGTTTAAAGCGTAACCATACAGTTTATAGTTCGTGACATGCCGTAAATACCGCCGCGAATGGGGTTTTTCGACCCGAAGAATAGGAGGGGGGTTCGTGTTTATCGGATTTTCAGCTTCGGCCAAAATGCGAGAACCGATTTTATATGCGAGTTTAAGTGAAAACCATTCTTTTATAACGTTAATTTCACGAGCTATAAATTTTTTAATTATTTAACGATTTTCTTAATCGTACGATGGAAAGTATGAAGTCGGAGCGTGGCTTAGGCGTTTTTATGGTTTAATTATGACGATGCAATTATCAAGAGTTATCGATGTTTTTGAGCAGATTTAAGTTCGAAGTTGAGGGCGTTTAAGGCAAGAGTAATTCTGCTCAAAAAAAAGTCATATTTTCAAAAACAACCTTAAATTCAACCAATTTTTATTTTTAAATCTTGAAAAAAGGCCAAAATTTTAAAACTCCGTGCTTTTGTTCAACTCTTCCGCCTCTCTCGTTTCAGGAAAAATTTTTATTTCACGTCATGGAATTGCTATAAAATTGGATTTATGACGTCATCGATCAAACGACGTAGTTCTGTCGTAATTTAAATTTAAATTAAAGTAACAGGAGAGGGAGGGGTGGTTGCACACCTAATATCGATTTCTCGAATAGGATTTCATCTATTTCATATATAAATTGAAAAATAACCGGGAAAGTTGAAATTTTGAAATAAAGTATCTCCACATAATTGCGAAAATTACTTTTTCCATAATGAACTTTTCGTTCCGTAAATCGTAAAATCGCGAGTTCATTCGCAATAAACGTAGTTCATGGTTTTTTTTTCTATCATTTGATAAAAAATCATCTATCGTAAATCAACCTCTTCCAAGGACAAAGATCAACGGGTTCAATAGCTGGTAATTTTTTTTGCAATCCAGAAGCACGTCTGCCGGATAATCTTCAGATTATTCATCTTTAACGTGTTCCCGGTATTTGTTTTTTGTCGTTTGATCGATGAGCGAAATATTTCATACGCTACGCGCCGTACGAATCTTTC
Organism: Maconellicoccus hirsutus; assembly: GCA_003261595.1. Taxonomy (NCBI): domain Eukaryota; kingdom Metazoa; phylum Arthropoda; class Insecta; order Hemiptera; family Pseudococcidae; genus Maconellicoccus; species Maconellicoccus hirsutus. Next base: position 81,423 of record QBDW01000860.1, read on the forward strand.
AAATACCTCAAGATCAATAAGTATTCAAACGGAATTTGAGAAATGACCTGGAGATTATTCTACTGGAAATCAATCGTTCAAAGACCTATTAATTAATCGTCGATAGTTACGTCATAAAAATCAAATGAAAAAAATCTGATACGTTGACAAATACGCATAAAAAATGTACCAGGAAGATTGCTTTTTTTTTTTTCAAACTCGAACATCTATATTGAGCATTTTGTCAGTAGTATGTGCTCGCGTTATTAATAAGATATTATTACGCGATAAATCATTTTTTTTTTATAAATTATAAATCAGCTATTAGCTTAATCTGTTCCTAAAACGTGAGTGGAAAATAGTAAAAGCGAAATTAATTTAGGCGAAAATAAATATCTACAGAACGTGATACGAATTTAGACGCAAAGGTGAATAGGGCTTGGTGCTTATACACGAATTCAATTCTCCACTCGATGCAAAGAGGAGACCAGGGTATGCATTTTTTTCACCGAGTATTCGCTACGGATGAAATTAATAGAGCAGTTTCACCTTTTAACCGGCGTTTGATATAGATGGTTTCTTTTACGTCTTATTTAACGTTGCAACGTCGATGTGCACGAGGCACATGCACACAAGACGTACACGGTAACGATGCTAGGTGTCTTTACCTAGTTCAGAATACATCGATATACGCATCATTTGAGAAGATAGTGAAAGTATGTTAAAACCATCGACAGTCTTGTAAAATCAACCGCAGTGTATATTTATCGAGTTTTCGTCGCTGTAAAATGAGATATTTGGATGTGGGCTTAAGATCTCGCGTACTTACCGCAAACATTTTCATCCGAACCGTCCGCGCATTCTTTTTCGCCGTTGCAGAAAAATCCACGATCGATGCAGTTACCGTCACCGCAAGCCAATTGACCATCCTGAATACACGAATTAATTAGAGTACGACGTGGTTATGAAATACTATCAAATATTTGAGCGCAAGGTGTAAAATGTAGGGCTTGAAATAGACGAAGTGGAGGAGAGGGCAAATTGTCTACATTTCTCATTAAATGGCTTGCAAGGAAAATCTAATAGAGAAGTTTAGCCGTCAAGAGAGGGGGAGGGGGTTTGGTAAAGGGTCTCTTCACCTCGGGCCCATTTTTCTTGAAGAGCACAGATAGAGACAATTTTCCCTCATTCCGCTCAGAAAGGGCTATTCCATTCAGTTGGTATCATATCCAAATTGAGGGGGGCCTTACAACATTGTCCCTGGACCCATTTTCGCTCTAGAATTTTTCACCTGAATAATGACCTTGAGTTTCAAATACTTCATGAACCCAAAATGAAATTCATTCTGAACACATTCCCAAAAAATTTTCAACTTTTCCAGAACTAATGGACTGTAATAAACGTGGAACCGATTTTTTGGTACTTTTCGCAATATAATTCCAATGAGGTCAATCACTCCGGCCATTGGGTGATTTACTCTGCAGATCCTTATTATCCTCAAAAGAAATCTGCAGAGTTGAAAAAACCATCCTCAAATTTTTCTTTACGAGAATCCTGCACTATCGCTTGCCAATATAAAATTCTGTATATTTATCAAAAAATTCTTACTTGACAAACTGGTTCGTCGGTGAACAACAAAGGCTTGATTTTTCGTTCCTTATTCTTGAGTTTGCAATTTTTCACTGCTCCTTTCCAGTCGCACGTTTGTTTTTCAATATCGAAATACAATCCGGCAGGACAACGAATGGCTTGTAATCCCTGTAATAAAAAATAACTCGTTATCGCCAGTCTAGTTAATGAATCATTGTATTCTCCCATGTGATATCGGTCAAGGTTGGTTTTGTCTGAGTGTTCGAATTTGCCAGGTAATTTACGGAATTACTAAAATTATCGTGAATTGTTCAAATTTGATGAGGGTTTTGTCTGAGAGTTTTGTAATTTTTACATCATCCGCGGTGTCTTTTTTGATTTAAGATTTTAGTTTATTTAGGGAGTTTCGGTTTCCCGATGGGATTTGTATAATGAGAATTTATCTAAATTACCATTCGAAATCATCTCATTACAGTGGCGTAGTCAGGATTTTTCCAAGGTGGGAGGGGGAGGGCTCTAAAAAAGTAGGGGTGAAATTTTGTTTTGGATAATTTTTTTCCCAGGTACCATATTATTTTGAAATCCAACTCAATAAGTTGTTCTTCGATGAAGTTTCTTATTGTGAGGGCGCATACGAAAAGGGACCACTTGGCCAAAATCATAATTTTACAGGAGAGGGTTTAAAGTTGTCAAATTCTTCACTTAAAACATCGAAATTCCCTCGAAATATTGAAAATTGAGATCGGTGGTCGGTTTCATTCTATTCTTGAAGGTTTTTACATAAATTTCATTAAAAAAAAATAAAAAAAAAATTTTGAGCAATTTTTGAAGAAAAATATTTACGTACATGCTCAACTTTAAACGTCGAAATTTCCTCGAAATATTGAAAATTGAGATCAGTGGTCAGTTCCATTCGATTCTTGAAGGTTTTTTACATAAATTTCATCAAAAAAAAATTGGCCAAGTGGTCCCTTTTTGTATGCGCCCTCACATTATGTAACACACAAAGATTATACTTTTTTTTGTCAAAAAAAATTGCAGAAAAATTGTCGATTAAAGTATTTTTAGGAAATTTATCGCAATTTTATTTTACTAAAAAATGCATACTTCGAAAACAAAAGCAGATTGCGGCACTTTGTCCCTGAAGACGAGCGAATAATTCTTAGATTTGAACCTGGGGGGTCTACGATGCGTTCTTCTAGACTGTAGAGCGCGCTGAATACAGAAACTTATAAGAATGATAGTATCTTTTTGAAACACCCGGTATAAATATTCCATTTTGCAATTTTTTCTTTTTTTTTTTCAATTTTTTCTGAGCCCATGGGAGCCATAGCTCCATTGGCCTCTCCCTTGGCTACGCCACTGTCTCATTAATCTTTTGGAAATTTAATCCATCTTTGTTCGTGAGCCACGTGAAATGAAAAAGATATGCAATTTTATTTACGCGACACGAATATTGACGACATGTGAAATGCTAATAACGTAATTATATGGAAATTGAGCAAATCGATGAATTTAACCTTAGAGGATGAAACGAAAGTAAATACATAAAGAGTCGGCGTAATTACTCGAAGCCTAATACACGTCTCGTATTTAATCGATAATTACCTACAAGTAAAAGGTACTAAAGAGGTACTTACAGATGATGTGCATTGTATGACATCACGGCAATTATCACCTTCTCCTGCTACCAATCGGAACCATTCACCGGCGTCCTTGTCCTTGCACAATTCCAATTCAAAACTCTCTTCTTTTTTTCCACTCTCGGCTTCTTGTCTTTTTATCCGGTGCAGGATGTGTTCACCATCGTCTGTAAATTCAAAACGTGGTTATTATTTTTGAAGGATTTCATTATAATTTCATCCATAATTAGGGGTTCTTTTGAGGTTCATCTTTATACAGGTGTAAAAATTGGTAATTTTTTAACGTCACGACAGACTCCCTAAAAGGGTTCCCTTTGTTTAATGCATTCGTCAAAGTAGCCCGGTTAGATTTATAATCACCTTATATTGCTTATATAGTGAAAGTCTCCACGTAGTGTTCATTTTAGTGACAAAAATTTACCTAATAATGGAATCACAAGTCAAGTCTTAATTATAATAACCAGACGAGGCGAAACAAAAAGAGATGAGCTTTCTCTGTATAATTTGGAATTTTATTTTGCCACCTCGATAATTATAAATATTACGAAATTGTAGACGGAACATCGCTAATCGAAGCGGTTTGACAGACCAAACGAGATGCAAATTTTATCAGCGTAAAATTTCTCGCTACCGTGTTAATAATTTGGGAACCTTTGATAGAAAGTGAAACCATTTACCACATTCCTCGGTCGTTCGATCGAAGCGAAGCTAGTTGCAATAATTATAAACACTGTCAACAATTAATGTAGCGTAACACGCATACCTACATAATGTATTAAACTAGCACCAAAGGTATTTTAACGTGAGCATATATATCAAGACGAATTTAGATCAAAATTCTAGTTCTTATTAGACGTATTGCCTATATTGCCGTTGTGATGTAAATAGATGAAATCATAACGTTTCGTTACGTGGTTTTCATTCATCTGCGAGCAGATTATTATTTATCGAATAGTGAAAATATGTCATAACCCTATAAGACTTTCTTTTTGTTGGCAGCTGCCTATTGACGGAAGGGAGATGATTTTAGGGTGACTTGAAAGGGTCTCATGAGCAACTTTTGTTTCGAGGAAGAGACTTCTCTTAGGTTTGAATCGTTATTTCAAGTTTTCAAAGGTTGCTTTAATTTATTGAAATTTTAAAGAATAATTCATTGAGCAATAATGGTCACAAGGCAAGAAAAGTAGCTTTTCATCTTGAGTTTTGCTGAATTATCTCTGATTTGAGCTGATGGCTTTCCTTATGTGTTCTTTATCTTTTTTTTCATATGGCAAAAATATTGCAATTTGGAAGGGAGTAATGGGCTAATTGGACCAATGTTTTGAGACCCCTCTTCAATTTATGCATAATGCATACTAATTGATTCACGGATCCAAGGACAAGTGCATCCTTACTATCTAAGTATCCACCCTCTCAAAGGCTTTGCCTATTGTCATGTTGTCTTTCAAAATTCCTCGAGCTTTTCCACAAAACAATTTCCTAAATTAATTCTTCCACTTCATTATTCGATCGAAGCACAAATTATTAATGCAAGTTAATTTACTGAAATTTTAAAGAATAATTCATTGAGCAATAATGGTCACAGAGCAAGAATAGGTAGCTTTTTCATCTTGAGCTTTGCTGGATTATCTCTGATTTGAGCTTAGGGCTTTCCTTATGTGTTCTTTATCTTTTTTTTTCATATGGCAAAAATATTGGAATTTTATTCTTCGTTCGTGATTTATTGTTCAATTTTTGCAATTTACATTAGTACGATTTTTTTCTAAAATGTATTTATTTTTTATTCAGAATTTTTTCTGGGTTTTTGTTGGAAGATTATTTTCAGCATTCGTTATCGATCTATATTTTCTTAGAATTATAAGGCCTATGATGACTCATGTCCGGTAGGTTACGATTTTGGTTAAGCTATTGGTAAACTATAGTATCACATGAACAGTCTATATGTAACAGTCGAAGTATAACTGTCAAAATGTAGAGATGGTGAAATAAATACGTAAGGGAAAACTTTTCTCGTCATTGTTTTTCTATCAGTTTTCATATTTTTAACGTTATTTTGGAAACATTAAAGATGAAATGTCCATAATGCTTTACAAATATCCAAGAAAATATTACGTTATTAACGTAGACCACTATTTAGTTTACTTTACGGAGAGTGCGGGCAAGGGGGGCTGAGGGGATTGTGGCGCTAGTGCAGCACACATGTTACATGTTACGCTGTGATTTAAAATACAAATCGGTTAGTGGGGGTGGGGCTGAGGGGAAGGATTTGCGAAAAACTACGTACTCAGGATCTCTTTGTATTTATCGAAACTATTACAAATTATTTCCTTTTTAGTCAAATTAATTTTTGTATTTTTGTGAAATCTCCTCTTTATCAAAGCCTACAGCCAGGTGAACTAAATTTTGGGCTAGAAAATTTTCAAATTGATTGTGTCCAGCTTTTTGTGCAAAAATTTGCTCAAAAATAAAAAAAATTGAGAAGTACTCGACTTGTTAGTCTAATTTGACAAAATAAGAGGATCCGAAAAGAGCACTACTTGAATCACATGCTTTGAAGAATTTAACGAATTAACCGATTTGTGGTTGATTCGATAAAATTAGGCGCTTTGGGAAGACGAATTGTGAAAAGTGATAACGACTATGGCAAGGATCAATTATTCGTGAACTTTTATAAACATTTTGCTAGGTTGGTTGTCGAATTTTCAAGGTCGTTTGAATGCAGTCTCGCTGAAATTTCACTTAGGCCGGAAAGTTGTCGGAAAGGAGACCTTTAAAGGAGTATCGAATTACGATATGCCTTCGGTTGTTTTATGGAATAAAAGAAATATCTCGTTGCGGATAATACATGTAGAGCGATACGATTTACGTAATTTTAAATGATTTTTACGTGATGGTTTTGCTGTTGGAATTACATCGACGCGAATAAATCTAGTCTGAAAAATCAAGCGTTCTAGTTAATATAGGAAGTTGCTTCGTAATATACGGATACGTAGGTTATGTGGTGGCAAATGTGATAATTTGTCGTTTGTTACATATTCGTACACGTTGTATGGTCCATATGGATGGAATTAAGTGAAATGTGCTTAATATATGTGCTGAAGGAGGGTAAGATAATAATGAAAATGGCCTCGTGGTTGATATAGGATTGTATGAAATTCATCTAAAATGATACGAATTATTTATTCACATCCTTTACAGGTTCTGAACGTTTCCTTATTTTTTTTTTAAATACGAAAAGCCCAAAAAATCAAGTAAAATTAACCTAAAATTAAAAATCTCGTGAAAACCGTAATTACCTGATCGCGCATTTTCCGCCGATACAAAAGCTGCCACTAGTAAAATGGCGACGCAGCTTATCGGACGCATATTTGCGTTAAAAATCCGATAATATTATAATTGATATTTCAATAATACGCGAACTCGGTAAGAACGAACTCGCGAACGAAAAAGGCACCAAGAGACTGGCTCAAACCGAACTAGTCTTCTGTCATGGTACGTATTCTTAAAGTAACGTCCTACATTCCACGCTTCACGTACATCTACACGCCACACGGAATTGCTATTTATTAGAGGATTTAAATTAGTATTTTTGGTGATTTTTTCACGAGTTTTTAAGTTTCGAGTTTTGGATGGGATGATTTTTTTGAGAATTTTGAGGCATTTATTTGTACTTTAAATCGTATTCGATTATTTTTCGGGGGAAATTTTTAGGGGGTTTAATTTTTTTTATTTTTTTTTCATTTGTGATTTGGTGTTTGAGTTTGTTTTTCTGTTTAGTTGGTATTTTCGATTTTTTTACTTTAAATAAGAAATAAGATCCGATGGAATTCCCATTTGCGAAGCTTTCCGACCTGACCTTCGAGGACCTGTTTATGCAGAGAAAAAAGTATCAAGTTTCACCTTTTCACCTGCATTCGCAAACCGAGTAACGCCCAAATTGATTGCTTTTTTGTTTTATTCTTCACTCGAGATGGTGATTTTAATAGGAATTTTCAATGCCTGCTTGATTGTAAGCAAGTGATCATCAAGATTTGTGGTGATTTTTGATTTAATCCAAAAACACGGAAATATAAAATGAAATTCTTGGTGTTGTGGCCGCGAGTAATTTCATAAAATGTTAAAAGAACCTTTTTTAATAGAAATTACCTTATCATTTTTGCGTTTATTTTCGATTTTTATTCAAACTTAAGAGGTCATCGTGGAAGAGGGGGGGGGGTTGATCACAGCGAACCCCAGGCAATAACTGAACGCAAGGCTGGTGGAGAATTGAAAGATGAGCATTTTTTCTCATGCATATTTTTTTCATATAATTTCTGAGTTATTTGAAGAAATCTCATTTTTAATGTTTTTACCTCAATAATACTTCTCACGGGAGCAAATTTCGTAGGTTCAGAGTTCACTTTAGGTGAAAAACATTCAGATAAAAATTATGGAGAAATAAGGGATGCTGATTTTTGAATTTAATTTCTTTTCATATCTGTTCACAAGTTTTCGAGATATCAAAGAAAATTTCAGTTTTGAGAATGGAACTTTTCTCCCTCCTAAAAAATTTTTGGGGCTATCGATGGAGAAATTTGATTTGGTGGTGAGAGGGCCCTCCTGATCACTTTTTTTTATAAAGATCATGATGCTAACGAATTGTTTTTTCATTTCCGCCATATTTTCGAATCTTGATTACATCATGAGAGAAAATAAAAAAAAAAGAAGACAGAAAGAAAACGAAAAAATTATACAAAAGTTTAAAAAAAATCTCGAAATGGGGAAAATAAAAGTAAATAAAAATAAGTGTAACTGTAGAAAGAAGTGTATAAACAAAAAAAACACTCGAAAAAAAGTGTTTAAGTACACAAAAATAGCGAAAACGTAACAAAAAAGTAAATGAAATGAAAAATTGAAACAAAATTTGAAAAAAATCGTACAAATGAGCATAAATAAATTTATATTTAAAAAATACCTTTGAATAAGTGGACACTTTATATAAAAAAAATTAAAAATTAAAAATTTCAAGTTTCTTAGTGTAGATAATTTGTATTAAAATGAGAAATTCTTTTAGAAAAATTCAGTTTTATTCGGTTATTTATATAAAATGAAATATTCAACTTTTCCATATCGTTGCTCCAATGTTCTTCTCTTTGAATCCGGTTTCGTTGTAAATTCGACTGACACGTGCGATAATTTATCACGAAATTAATGGCATAGGTACTGTTAGCTCGGCTTTGTAATTAAAAATACATAAAATTTGTCAAGTTAATGAAAATCGTGCGTTTTCTTTTTTTAAAGGAAGATGTAGAGTTGGGTGAATGCGCGAGCGAGTATGAAGACCAAAGAAGAATCAGGAAGAGACGATTTAGATTTTTTTTCTTTGGTTTATTAAACGAAATTGCATTTTGTAGATACATATATTTTGTAGATCGCTAAATTTATCAATTTTTTGAACAAAATATATTTTGCAAGTTACTTTATCGAAGATACTTCTGATGTTAAATTCATCCGACAAAACGACGCATTGACTCGATGTAAACAAAAATCTCAACGACTCATTTGAAAGATTTTTCGCATTATTGGGCATACGATGCGTGCATTCACGTGCATACTCGGATGATTACTCGTTGTACAAATATTCAATAACCTGTATTTTGGTACGAAATAAGGTCATATCGATTATCGTAGTATATGTGTTTTAACATACCGAATTTTTTTCACGTTATGTAACACGTATGATTCGCCCACGAGTTAAACACCTCATCGGATTTGTCATCCTAATATAAAACTCGACTTCCTTCAAATTGAAAATTCCCCTAAAATTTCACCGTCACGGTTTGACAAAGTGATGATTTTTAAAATGGCTAAAAACCAAAGAAAAAATTTCAAGAAATAATGTTGGCGAAGGAGTTTGATGATTTGTATGAAACTTGATTGTTCTTTTCGTAGGCGTTGCCTGTTACTTAAAAGATTATAATGTATTCACGATAAGTAACAGTATTAACGAAACTTTCAATTAATATATTTCGCCGAAAGGCAGTTAGAAAGTGATAGAACAAGATTTGTGTGTTAAGTTAATCTGCATACTTTGTGCATAAAGCACCATAATTTACTATATAGTTCGCCGTATTATCTCCTATGTTTTTATAATTCTTTATTTTTCGACAAATAAGTAAAAAGTTCACGTTTGAAAGAAAACACGCCTCGATGGGCTGAGCCGGCCTTGCATTCATCCAGTTTCAAGAAACACGTTGCCTACTTTTGACAACGCTGATTCAGCGAAATTACTCGTACGATTGGTTAATCGAATTTCAATTAGGGGGCTCCCAAGTTACGTAATGTATCCATGATGCCGAAAAGTAGCCAGCGAGGCCTTTAGGGCTTTTGGAAATACCTTCGGTTATACTTGACGTGATTTTTTTTCGAGTTTGATTTCGTGGTATGTTTTGGAATGCGGCCAAAGGAGGTAAAGGAGGTATCTTTGTGATGCTCTTTGCGGCAATAAAATCGCGTAGAAATTCGATTTTGATTTAAAATCGTTTAGCGGATCCTGTTCCTCGATTTCTTGCAAAGAAATTCCAGCCACGCTTGCGGCCATTTCCACAATGTACGCGGCGAAATGCGCATCGAACGAGGATTCAAATTTAAGCACGAATCGAAACGCTTGAAAATAAAGTAGGTTGGTGAAATTATTGTTTCGAGATTGATGAAATTCTCATTTACTTTCTAACCTTTTGCATTTATATTCCTTACGCATGTTGACCTGATATAGATTTTAATCGGTGAATTCGTCGTTTCGGTTGACTCGAAAATAATTGCGAGACGATTGGGTTGAGGTTTTCCAAAGATGTGATCGTGTTTGAGAGGTATCTTAGGTGGTGCATGTCGTATAGACGTTGCGTTTGAGTTTTTCAAAACGTCTTTTGATCTTGATTTTTTTAATTGTTTTGATGGAAACGAAATGTAAGGAGAGGGGGAGAGGGATAGATGTAGATTTAATTTTTTTAAAATCCAAAAATTAATATAAATTGTAACAGGAAATCGATAGATAGTTTAACAGTTAGATCGTAAGTGAAATTTGATTTTGTGTGGAAAATGACAAAATCAACGATTTTTTCGTGAAGTTGGTTTGGTTGCCTGTAGAAAGCAGTTGAGGAGTTCTGAAACTGGTTTCATCGTGGTATGCAGTAATTTGGCAAATAAGGCGCCTTAGGTGCGAAGATATGCAACAATCACAGCTTCACGATAAGAAAACGCTGGTAGAAATGGTAACACTGATTTTATACAGAATATTTTTCCATTTTAATTCGAAATTTCTCTTTCATTGAAGAATTTTAATGAGAGGATATTACTCAAATGAGGCTGATTTTCGAGAGTGGAAAATCTTCAACAGGTGGATTTTTAATTTATGAAAATATTTGACGAGGGGAACTTCAACAGAGGAGGAAATTTGAACGGAAAAGATTTTTTAATTGAAAATATTCTTGATGGCAGAGAACAGTGCACTGATTTGTATTCAGCCTCACAAGCTCACAGGAGCAAGAGGGGTTGGGTCTTCTAAGCAGTTTGAGGGGTAGTTGACGAAAAAAAAATGACGGTAATCAGTCAAGGTATCTAACAGGTAGTGAAGTGGTAAAAGTAGTGAAAAAGTAGTGAATTTTGTCAAAAAGTAGTGCAAGAATAAAAACACTCGAAGATGCAAAAAATTGCTTCTTTTCGATAAATGACTAGCAATTTTTTATAAATTGGCAACACTGTTGAAATACGTGACGTCATATATATTTTTTAATAAGCATGTAATGCAGATATTTCTTGATAATTTTAATTCAACTTCTTGTTTAAATACAAATTTTCTTCTAATGTGAAATTTTACTTCGTTGATGGAGAGGGGAGGAGGGGATGATAAATTTGAGATTTTTAAAGATTCGATAAAGAAGTTGTGAAAAAGTAGTGATTTGAAAAAAAAAAATCCGTTCGTCTTTTATTAGTACGAGTACATACAAATTATCGCGATCAATGAAAAAAAAAATAAAAAAACGAAGTAAAATTATTAAAAAAAATACTTATGTATTTGAGATCTCGAAAAATAATTCTAGTCTCCTGTAGAAAAAAAGAAATTAAAAATAAAGAAAAAAAATCAATCGATAAAAATGCAACATAAAATTCAGAAAAATAATAAATTCCAAGGTATACATCGACACGATTATAAACATAAAAAACCAAATTACGATTGTGGAATTGAAAAATACTAATAAAAAAACACAATTTAATGGAAATCCGATAATTAAAAATACTCAATCTTCTACTAATCTTACATCAGCAGATTGCAGCCTTTTCTCGAAACTATATTTCTCCAGCCGTTCTTCGACGGTCATCGAAGAAGCTTTTACAGCTTCCCTGAATGCTACTTGAAATCGCTTGAAAATCGATACTTTGTTGAATCTTACTTTGGTTGTAAGTGTAAACGGACTAATTTGGTTGTCCGGGCTCCAAAATCTAGAAACGAGTTTTTTATCGTCGAAAAATACCACATGATATTCTACTTTTGAGTCTCCGGTCCAGTAAAAAATTTTGTAATCTGGATCTTCGTCGATCATGGCCGGCCATTTTGGGTATCCTTGTACTTTGGCCCATACTAGAGATCCCTTTTGGTATTTGGGTTCTGGGGCGGGTAACTTTTCAGCTGGAATGGGATTGAAGAGGTTGCAGGTTGAGATGTGATTTTTATTTTACAATTTATTCGTAATTACCTTCGGTGGGAGAATTATTCGTGGAATAAATATCCGTTAAACGTATCTGAAACGTGCAACTTTTTCTGAGAGCTTCGACATCGATATTTGAACATCCTGTGTATAAATTGGGTTTCCTCAAGATTTTATTTTGCACCGGAGGCTTGAATTTTTCCGAAAAACATTGGAAATTTTCGTCTATAAATATATAATCGTTATTTTTTGAACATAATCGGAAATATTGTCATGATTAGAGTGTTACCAGCGCCGCAGAAATGAAAGTTACTCGGATTTGAAGCGGTGTCGTTTGTTTTGACTTTATTGTTTGAATATTCCTGAAAAATTCGCCGTTAGTGATATTTTATCGACGAAACGTAGATAATTATTTAATCAAAACAATGTACGAGTTTACTTGGAAACATTTGCAGTCGTGTTGCTCGAACGATGATACCCATTTGTATTCTTTGTTACAGAATCCAACTACTCCGTCGTGAATTTGCTACCAAAAACGATGCGTGAAAGCAGGTGAGTAAATATTTGTTGAATTATGGCTCGAATTATTAATCGTTTAATGCGTAACTTACCAAATTAACGGTGTTTGATGAGTTGGAAGGTATTTTATGAATGAAATTGGCACCAACGTTGGAGATATTTGGTTTTACTTCGTTGTTATCCTGAAATATTAGTAATGTAATTTGTAAAAATCGTTGGTTGGTTCAATTGATCGGAAAGACTCGGTAAATTGATATTTATAGATATTTACTTACTTCGGCGTCGCCGGCATATGACAACTCCTGCATCATTTTCGATGATAACGGAACGTTTGACGAAGCGTGTTGAAGGAAGAGAACTACGAGTAAAATGGAGAACGTATTCAACAAATTAACATTCTAATATTCATATTTAATAGTTTAAACGAAATAATGAAAATAATAAACGAGAAAGCCAGGGTGAAAGAGACGAAAGAGTGCACTTCTAAACCAAACAAGTAAACAGATGCTATGCTAGCAAAGTGATAACGAACGTGCATTATTTCTGCAGTGTTGCTTAATTAGAATTTCTAAATTTCTCTCTCAAAATGAAAATATAAAATGTATGTATGAAAATCGTATTTTTTTCATCTTTTGATCTTACGTTGAGAGGAAAAATTAAACGCAAAGGAAAATGGATTTAGTTTTTCAGAATCTTAAAATTGTTCAGAAAAATTTTGTATAAAATTTAAAATTGCAGAAATTATAGGAAAATGTAATACACGTAGCATTGCGATCTGCATGAAAAACCACCCAGAGAGTTTCCTCATTGTCCTCAATCCTCTGTTGAAATATTATACCGTTTATGCTGCAGTCAGAGTAATTAAGAGGAAAATTGGGATAAGGGTAAATTTTTTGTCTCCAGCCGCATCCGAACGTTTTTTTTTTAATGGAGGAAGGGATGAAGCACAAACCAAAGGAGTAAATGAACAATCATGCATGAAGGGAGCACGAATCATTGATAATATTTTTATCGCCCCCATCCCCCACCTCTTCCAAATGAACAAGGCTGGCGACGTTGAGCTTCCAAGATGGCGAAATTTTGTAAATTTTGAGTAATGATGACTACACTTATATCATATCTAGCGATTTGAATTATTTTGGATTTTGATCAACTCCCGAGGGTATCTCGTGTAGTTATTTGGTGGCGGAATCAGTGTTGCCATTTTTCTTAATTCGAAAAAAGTGATTTGGATTTTAGGCGAATTTTTGAAATTTAAAAATTACGAAATTTCTATTGAAAATAGAGAATTAAAAGAAAAATCATCTTGAAAAATAATTTTAAATCGCGAAAAAACTATTTTTCCTTTAATTTGGACCCGCTGAATCCGAAAATCGCATCGGCGAACGTCCTGGAGCCTCCAGCGCGATTATCTTTTTTCTCCAGGAACTTTGAAATGCTCCAGAATGCGTGCATTTGAGATTAAGCAGCTAAAAACTTGGTTCACTCTTATTTCCGAACTATCGAACCGACTTGATTACATTTCCGGAAAATTCCAGCCGGACACTCAAGTGGATTTTCATAGCAAAATTTTTCACTCGATTCAAGAATGCATCGAGGAAATACGAATTTTTTTCAGGAGCATTTCAAAGTTCCCGGAGAGAGATGAAATTCTCGCTGGAGGCTCCAGAACTTCAGCGGTTCCAGGGTCAAAGCCGTTTTTGCGCGGTTTAAAATTATTTTTCAAGTTGATTTTTTTTTTAATCTCTATTTTTAATAGAAATTTCGTAATTTTCAAATTTCAAAAATTCGCCAAAATCAAAAGGTTTACTTGGGCAGATGAAATTTTGGTTTTGGGGGTTTTTGACGTGCTCTTTTCAAAAATCCAACTCCCATTCAAATTCGAGCCGGACACCTGGAGCGGTTCCCTAGTCAGTTGTAGTTCATTTTATGTAGAATATCACATGAAAAATTGCGTCACGTTTTTTGATATTTTCAAGGGAGAAAAAATTGCAAGAAATTGCTACTTTTGGGATTTTTGGCAATTTTATTAAAGTGAAATTGAAAAAAATATTTTTTCGTGAGTCAATCTTCATATTTTGTCATAAATTGAAAATAATTCAAAAAATCAATTTTTTTCACAAATTTCTGAAAAATTTTCTTCCTTACTGGACTTAAAATCAGCAAATTATCAAATTTTGGTATTTTTATAATAATTGAGGTAAAATTTTGCGTGGTGTGTGAAGGTATACATACATATTAAATAAAATGAATTGTTTTCGATTTTTTGTCCCATTTACCCCACTTAAAATAGTGAAGACAGTTTGAAAATGAATTTTTCCGAGGTGAAATATTTTTCTTCAATTCGCAAAACCGACATTTACACGAAATAAAAAGCATGATTTCTTCGACTTAGTCTCTCCACAGAAACTCGTCGATGTTGAAACTTACGAAAATAAAACGTTCGTTTCAATCAAACCAAAAAAGTGATTCCCTCGAGATGAAAAATCCGAGTTGAAAATTTGTCAAAATTCTCTCTTTTCTATCACACGAGTTCAAGTCACTTCCTACATTCTCGCCGGGTTTTCCTCATAGGATAAAAGTTCGTCAAAAGTTTTGAATTAAACAAGAGCTTCCGCAAGTCGCGGATCTCTTTCATCTATGATTCCTGCTCGTGTTAGCATTCCTTCCAGGTGCAATCGGCGTAGAAGGCTACGTGCAAAATAACGACGCACCATCGTACGAATCCCCTTCTAGGTATTTTTCGGCATGTTTCAGTGTAAATTTAATTATGTATAAGAAAGCCCCCGTATCTCTTAGGTAATATTGCAGGTATCACGAGTACATGGTGTAAAGGCACAAAGGCATCCTTGACCTGCGTCGAGCAAGCGCTATATAATCGCATTCGCCAAGAATGTACTTTACATTAGGTTTGTTGTTGTGGTAACATTGTTAATATTTTACTCAGTACCGTGTTGCTTCTTGTTTCATGAGGTTATGCGTAGTGACGACTTTTGTTTGCCGACTTTTACGAATTTGTTCGCGTAATTTCACCGAGGTTTTTCAGATTGCGTGCTCATTGGTCGGGCTTTTTGAAATTGAGAATTTTTTCAGCGGGTTTGGTTCCGCGTTGATAAGTTTTGCGTGGTATTTAAATGAACCGAAGGCTTGAGAAATGGTAAGTTTTTGGAGATGTGAATGCGCTGGGCAAAAAATGCCGGAT
>QBDW01000861.1:0-15585 GCA_003261595.1 Maconellicoccus hirsutus
CATAAGAAACGTTAAAATTCTGTCAAACTAGCCTAAAATCCACCAAAATTTGTTTAAAATTGATTAAAATCACGCAAATATGTATCATAACAGTTCAAATGTTGTTAAAACAGCATAAAATCAATCAATATTTGTTCAAAGTTGCCTGAAAATCACTCAAAATAGCATAAAAAACGTTAAAACCTTATTAAAATTGTTAAAAATCACGCAAAACAGCATAAGAAACGTTAAAATCTCAATAAAATCGCATAAAATCCACCAAAATTTGTTTAAAATTGATTAAAATCACGCAAATATGCATCAAAACAGTTGAAATGTTGTTAAAACAGCATAGAATCAATCAATATTTGATTAAAGTTGCATAAAGTCACTCAAAATAGCATAAGAAACGTTAAAATCTTGTTAAAATTGCTTAACACCGACAACCCTGGAACAACAGAGACATTTATGAACGACTATGGTGAAATCCAAATTGCAAACCATAAAATTTCTGCTCGACGTTTAATTAATCCACTGAAGAAACTTTCAATCTCAAGCGTATGCCCTACAATTCCTCACTCCGTTATCGGAAGCGTACTATATCTGCAGTTTTCAACGTTCAGTATTGTTTGATCTAATAGTTAGATATGAAGATGAAGACTATCGTATTTCCTTCACCACCGACAGCACCATGCTATGCTTCCTGTGTAAAAAAGTCGGCCACTCCGCCAAAAAATGCCCGAATCAAAAATCTATCGCTGAGGCAGAAAAAGAAATGCAAAATATTATTGAATCCAACCCAAAAAGAGGAGCGCCATCTACGTCAACTTCAGAAATATCCTCTCAGGAAACTGTTTCCAATAAATCGAACTCATCAAGCAAGCAAAATCATGAAAAACAAAAGTTTGATGACCCACCTACGACTTTCTTATCGTCTGACGAACTTTGTAAAATCGAAAAGCAGCTTGAATCGCATCCCATCATCAAGGCAAATAATGTCATTAAAAAGGAACAATTCGTCAAAATGCTCTCAAACCTCAAAGGATCAAACAACAAAATTGAACTTACCCATAGGTACACTGATGACTTCACAAACCTAATAAGCCTACTCAAAGACATAAAACCCTTACTAAGCGCAGACTCGAAAAGAACAATCACTTGCTATATGAAAACTTTAGCTGCTGAAATAGACTTAAATCCTAGCACAAACGTCTCGGATTCAGACTCGCCAAAAGCCGGGAAGTAACATCATCTCATCTAACACCAAAGCAAAATTCAAAAGTAAATACCCAGAACTGCAAATACTCATTCGTGACTACAACCCACTGGCCATATGTCTGCAAGAAACAAAACTCGGATGCCAAATGAATCTCTCAATCAAGGACTATCACCTACACAGGAAGGACGTTGTAAGCAACGGTAACCTCAAGGGAGGTGTCCTCATCGCAGTACACAAATCTATTCACTCTGAAGAAGTCCCTATTCAAACTGAGATTCAAGCAGTTGCCGCTATACTGTATATGCCTACAGAAAGGAAAATTAGTCTATGCTCTATCTACGTACATCACACTGACGATTTAACGGCTAATCAACTTCACTCCATCATAAACCAGCTTCCAAAACCTTTCATTTTGACAGGCGATTTTAACAGCCACAACCCCATATGAGGCTTCTCTGTAACAGATGAAAGAGGACGAATAGTCGAACTCTTTTTGGACTCTGCGGATGTCTGCCTCCTGAACACTGGACATAACACTGGATTTAACGCCTACAATGGTTCATTCTCCGCTATCGACCTCGCTGTTTGTACTTCCTCTATAAACCACCTTCTCGCATGGGAGGTGAGTGACAACCTCTATCAGAGTGACCACTTTCCGCAAGTTATAAAGGCAAACCTGAACTTCAATAAATGTACTGAACGAGCTCCTGCATGGGTGATCAAAAAAGCAGACTGGCAAACGTTCAGAACTTCAATCTCGTTCCAGAATCTACTCTTACCAGATGAGATCGACGATCAAACTAACGTAATAATAGAGCACATCATTCAAAAAGCACT
The DNA here is from genome assembly GCA_003261595.1 of Maconellicoccus hirsutus. Classification (NCBI taxonomy): domain Eukaryota; kingdom Metazoa; phylum Arthropoda; class Insecta; order Hemiptera; family Pseudococcidae; genus Maconellicoccus; species Maconellicoccus hirsutus. The sequence goes on from QBDW01000861.1 coordinate 2,036, forward strand.
CGTAAGCATTCCTCAAACAGGCACAAAAACTCGTAAAAAATACGCCCCTTGGTGGAATGAAGAGTGTCGAATTGCAATAAAGAACAAAAATCGAGCCCTATTCCTATATAAACGAAATCAGACACAAGAAAACCTGGTAGGCTTTGAAAAAACTCGAGCTATCGCATGAAGGACTATTAGAGAAAGAAAAAGGAGAACATGGCAGGAATTTGTATCATCTATTAACAGCTATACACCTACCTCAATATTTTGGAAGAAAATTCGTGCTATATCAGGAAAATACAACTTGACAGAAATTTCGGCTCTAAACTAGAAACCTCCTCATCGCGCAAGATAGAGATACTGACTGATTACTTCCAAAGTCGTACATGTCTCGCAAACCTCCCTGCTGAACTTTTAAACAAGCTAACTCAGTTTCCGCCCGTAGATTTCGGCTACACTGAACCGGATGAACCCTATAATACCGACTTTACTATGGACGAACTCAAAAAAGCTATAAGAACTATGAAAAACTCCTCTCCTAGACCAGATAGGATTCATGCTGAAATGCTTAAACACATTATTCAACAACGTCTGGAATAAACATGAACTACCTACAGCCTGGAAAGAATCTCATGTAGTTCCAATTCTAAAACCAGGCAAATCTGCTCTTGGTCCTAAAGGCTACAGACCAATAGCTCTCACCAGCGTATTGGGTAAGGTAATGGAGAAGATGGTAACAATTCGACAATATGATCACTTAGAGCAGAGCAACCTACTAGCGGAAGAACAAGGTGGGTTTCGCAAAGGACGCTCAACAACCGATCAGATCATAAGACTGCAACAGGAAATCCTGGACGGCTTTACAGAGAGACAGTACACTGTATGCGTGTTTTTTGACATTGAAAAAGCGTTCGACAGAATACCTGGTGTTTTAATACTTGATTATCTCAAAAAACTAAGATTAAAGGGCAACCTACCATTATACATAAAATTCTTTCTAAAAAATCGCATATTTAAAGTAAAACTAGGTAACGATCAATCGACATACCGTAATCAAGAAATAGGCACTCCTCAGGGCTTGGTAATTAGTCCGCTGCTTTTTCTTTTACCTATAAACGATATTAAAGAAGAGCTTAAGAATCCGGTAAATTTTTCTCTATTCGCAGATGATCTAGCTCTTTACTTTCGAGGAAACGACTTAAAATCTATCGAACATTCCCTTCAGAATTCCATCAATAGGCTTGACAAATGGGCTTCTGTAAAAGGATTGAAATTCTCACACGAAAAAACGAAGGCAGTCATTGTTTTAAAAAGGTTAAAAATCACGCATAATCGAATAAGAAACGTTAAAATTCTGTCGAAATTTCCTAAAATCCACCAAAATTTGTTCAGAATGGTTAAAGATCACGCAAAATAGCACAAGAAACGTTAAAATGTTGTTAAAATTGGTTAAAATTGTTAAAAATCATTCAAAATAGCATAAGAAACGTTTAACACTTCGTTAAAATTGCTTAAAACGCACCAAAATTTGTTTAAACTTGATTGAAATCACGCAAGTATGCATCAAAACAGTTAAAATGTTGTGAAAATTGCGTAAAATGGTTAAAAATCACGCAAAACAGCATAAGAAAAGTTAAAATCTTAATAAAATCGCCTAAAATCCACCAAAATTTGTTTAAAATGATTAAAATCACGCAAATATGCATCAAAATAGTTGAAATGTTGTGAAAATTGCACAAAATGGTTAAAAATCACGCAAAATAGCGTAAGAAACGTTAAAATCGTGTTGAAATTGCTTAAAATTATTAAAAATCTTTCAAAATAGCATAAGAAACGTTAAAATTTTAATAAAATCGCATAAAATCCACCAAAATTTATTTAAAATTGGCTAAAATCACGCAAATATGCATCAAAACATTTAAAATGTTAGAGCAGCATGAAATCTATGAAAATTTCATTAAAATTGTTAAAAATCACGTAAAACAGCACAAGAAACATTAAAATTTTGATGAAATATCCCAAAATCCATCAAAATTTGTTTAAAATCACTTAAAATCACACGAAATTGCGCTAAAAACTGTTAAAATGTTGTTATAGTATTGTTAATTCGGTCAAAATTTACGACTTTTAGCTATTTATGGGTGATTTTAAGTTATTTTAAACGAATTTTGGGCAATTTTATTAAGATTTTAACGTTTCTTGTGCTGTTTTGCGTTACTTTTAACTATTTTATGCAATTTTCACAACATTTTGACTGTTTTGATGCATATTTGCGTGATTTTAAGCAATTTTAACTAGATTTTAACGTTTCTTATGCTATTTTGAGTGACTTTGAGCAACTTTAATCAAATATTGATTGATTTTATCCTGTTTTAACAACATTTTAACTGTTGTGATGAATATTTGCGTGATTTTAATCAGTTTTAAACAAATTTTGGTGGGTTTTAAGCAATTTTTACAAGATTTTAACGTTCCTTATGCTATTTTGAGTGATTTTAAGCAACTTTAATCTAATATTGATTGATTTTATGCTGTTTTGACAACATTTTAACTGTTTTAATGCATATTTGCGTGATTTTAATCAATTTTGAACAAATTTTGGTGGATTTTGGGCGATTTTATTAAGATTTTAACGTTTCTTATGCTATTTTGCGTGATTTTGAACAGTTTTATGCAATTTTCTCAACATTTTGAATGTTGTAATGCATATTTGCGTGATTTTAAGCTATTTTAAACGAATTTTGGGCAATTTTATCAAGATTTTAACGTTTCTTGTGCTGTTTTGCGTTATTTTTAACTATTTTATGCAATTTTCACAACATTTTGACTGCTTTGATGCATATTTGCGTGATTTTAAGCAATTTTTACAAGATTTTAACGTTCCTTATGCTATTTTGAGTGATTTTAAGCAACTTTAATCTAATATTGATTGATTTTATGCTGTTTTGACAACATTTTAACTGTTTTGATGCATATTTGCGTGATTTTAATCAATTTTGAACAAATTTTGGTGGATTTTGGGCGATTTTATTAAAGTTTTAACGTTTCTTATGCTATTTTGCGTGATTTTGAACAGTTTTATGCAATTTTCTCAACATTTTGAATGTTGTGATGCATATTTGCGTGATTTTAATCAATTTTAAACAAATTTTTATGGATTTTAGGCAATTTTGACAGAATTTGAACGTTTTTATACTATTTTAAATTATTTAAATTTATACAAATTTTGGACAATTTTAAACAAATTGATAGATTTCCGGTAATTTATACCATTGGCTACTTGTTCCAGCATTCTTATGTACTCCTTCCGTGAAAAATAAGAATTATCACCCACAAAAAAGATGATTGCTTTAATTATTACCTTTTTACAGTAATCCTAACATAAATACTCGTACTATCAACCAGTGCAGTGTTAAAAATATCACTTCTCTCGGTGTAATTTCAATTTCCTCATTGGTGTGCTGAACCACGGGATCTAAAATGGGACTATCTAAATACAGACTCCAGGCGCTTAGCGGTGTATTCGCAGCTGTTACTGCGCCCTTCGAGCCTTCCGTATATCTCGTTAATTTTGAAGGAGCAGCGCGACCAATTCTTTTTTTCGGTTCCTCCATCCAGACGTATCCGTTTATTGACACAAACATTTTTAATTTTGGAATTGACGCAGAACCCGAAGCTGTCGCAGCTGCTGGTTGCTGAGGCTCATCAGTGTCTGTAGCTTCTTGTTCATCAGGTTGCTCATTTTCCACTTCGACATTTTCTTACGCGATAAATATCGATTTTTTTGGTTCATTGCGCATGACGTTTCGTTTCTTTAATAATATTTTAAACGCGTTAAAAAATGTCTAAACGGAAAAAAATCAAATTATTATTTGATTCAACCGTAGCAATGACGGATACTTTCGAGTGGTTTTCAGGGGAGTTTTAGTAAGTTTCCGCGATCTCATATGGTTCGTATAACAATTTCGTGTATCGTCGAACGATTATTCATCATTTGCGTGTTAAATTTCGACTTCGCACGAATTTACGTTACGGGTGTGCTTGGTTTGCGTCATTACCGAAATCATTCGATATAGGTTTAAAATTGTAAAAACAACGGATCGTAAAAAAATACGCGCTAATAATCGTTACAATTATACGCAAAAATTATGTTTTTACCGAAATCAAGACTCCGTTAATCATTGTCTTCTGTACGCGTCGGTATTATATGACACGAGTAATATGGTAGTAACGAGGAGTGGTAATATTCTTTGTTTTATTTTTCGAAATACGCCGCCACCACCACGGAGAGCTTAATATTATAAAATAATAGGGAAACCGAGTTTTTTTCATTTTTAAAAAAAGATAAAAAATAACGTTAGACGAATTTTAATCAAGAGTTGTTTTGGAAACGATACGACCACATATTACGTACTCGCATCATCTCGGTAAAGAAACGACGCAGATTTTTCTTTCAAGGGTCGAACCTTTGGGAAAATTTTCATTTTATGAAATGTTTGAAAAGGGCGTGAAACAAGTGGGCGACAGTGTTCGTTTTTTTTCGTAAACAAGCGTGATTGATCAGTTTTCAATTTATATGTATTCTTTTGGGAGATTGCGCATTTTATAAAAATTTATTAAAAATTGGATATATTACCCGGTGTGAATTTCTGAACGAAAATAGCGTTTTTTTGTTTATAATTTCTTAATTTTATTTTTCTTGAAGAGCCTCGAAATTACGTTTAAAAAAATGCGTAAAAATCTATATACTATATAAAATGATAGCCGTTCTCTTTCCGACCTCACCACGTCACAAGGACTGAACCGAATTTCGTCAAATTTTGAACATGGTAAATTACCGGTAATTATCGTAAATACCGAAAGTTAATGGTGAGTTACCGAAAAACCACAAATTTATGGTAAATCATCATTGGTTGCTAGCTGTAAATCAACATTAAATTACCGTAAATTGATGGTAAAATACACAAAGTGACGGTAAATTACTGCAAATTATGGGTAAATCATTGTAAATTACCGGTGAATTACATAAATTGAATTACTGGTAAATTACAAAAATTGACGGTAAATTATCATAAATTACCTGTAAGTTACCGCAAATTACCACGAATTACCATGGTAATTTACGGTAACTTACAGGTAATTTACGGTAACTTACAGGTAATTTACGGTAACTTACAGGTAATTTATGGTAATTTACCGTCAATTTTTGTAATTTACCAGTAATTCAATTTATGTAATTCACCGGTAATTTACAATGATTTACCCATAATTTGCAGTAATTTACCGGCAATTCATGGTAATTTACGGTAACTTACAGGTAATTTATGGTAATTTACGATAATTTATCGTCAATTTTTGTAATTTACCAGTAATTTAATTAATGTAATTCACCGGTAATTTACAATGATTTACCCATAATTTGCAGTAATTTACCATCACTTTGTGTATTTTACCACCAATTTACGGTAATTTAATGTTGATTTACAGCTAGCAACCAATGATGATTTACCATAAATTTGCGTTTTTTCGGTAACTTACCATTAACTTTCGGTATTTACGATAATTACCGGTAAATTACCGCAAATACCACGAACTTGCAGTAATTATCGCAACTTATCAAGATTGTATTATAAAATGACATTTGCAACATTTTTCCTGTCATTCGCCTTTCCGTAGTAACGGTAATTTACCCCTTCTTTGAATGGGAATTCGTCGAAGGTACAATTAATTGTCTGTGAAAAGAGAAATAACGTGTTAGCTCGATCATTTAAAGAAGGAAAAAAAAGAAGAAAATTACATGCGCATTGAAAATCAGTGCAACCATTATGCAACCGTTTTACGATTGTTTCCTAAAAATTGATTAGGAAGTGTTGAATAACCGGATGTAGGGCACGATGTGGTAAATAAACTCGATTAATTATAATTAATACGACGACGAGCGTCGGTTAAATATTTAAAACAGCGTGAAAAGTACGTCACGTCTTCGTGTAACAACGATCGTTAGCGCGAAAGTGCATCTAAGCATGGAAAAAAAATTGCAATACCGTAGAAGCAAATGCATCGGCCGAGTAGGTGGCACTAGGTATTCGATGGTTTCACGATATGTAGATGTACTAGTCGTATTTTGCGTGGTTTCGATGAAAATACGAAATTTTTGCGACGCGTGCCTCATTACGAGAGTGTTTATTTATCGAATTGAAGCTTTTGGTTATTTTTAAACTCGTCACTTATTTTTACACGGTTCGGTTGAGGTAACTCGAAGCTGTTATAAGTGAAGCACGTTGCGATATTCTCGTAGGTGTCGAGCGAAATTCCAAATTTACGATATAACCGAAATTTTATCCTCGTAGGCGCTTTTGTATATTGAAGACAGTATCGACATCGAGTAGTTAGCAATGTCTTCGTATTACACCTACGAATTACGATGGAGTAGCTTATGAACGCCCACTATATCCGAATTAAAGCAAATTTCCTTATGAAATTCGTACGCAGAGTGTATTTTATATTTTACGCTCGGAGAGAATTTTTTCGTTTTCATGAAATTTCAATTTTTACGTATATATTGGTCGTAAAGTTGAAATATGTATATTTTCGACTTTACGAATATTTGATACGCGCGTGTTGTTTGAAAATTGTGTCGACAAGGCGACCTATTTTTTTCGATTTGTCGTGTATTTTTTTTAAATAAATTTACGAAACTGATGAAATGTTTTTGAATAGTTTTATTTCTGCGCGTTCGTATCGTTTTGAATTTTTGTTTTTTTATTTTTTGAAATACTTATACGCGGACCTTTTTTTGGGGGGAGGGGAGGGGAATTAATTTTTAAAAATTTCAAGTCCATAATTTTTTGTACTCCCTTCCTACCCCTTAGTACTGTTTTGAGAAAAAAAACGAGTTTTTAGCTACTGAATTTCATTATTCTATTTCTCACGAATTTTTGAATTTAAATTTCTAGCTCCTTACAGAATTGATTTTTTGTCACTGTCTGACTAAGTAGCCAGCACTTGATCCTACCAATAACGTAATTTCAGAATTTTGATAGAATCAACGGTTGGCTGTATTTTGGATGATTTTGACCATTCAAAAAAGTCCAAAAATTTTTGTAAAGGGTACCAAAAGTGTTTTTTCATCTTTTCAAGTTCAATTATTTTTTGAAAGTTTTTATGAAAATTTTTCTATTTTCGAAATTTCCTTTGGGGGTACCGCGTCCTCCTCCCCAACAAAAAAAGCCCCGCTTGTACGTATTTCGAAAATTGCGTATTTTATATTAAGATCGAGACGCGAGAACTAAAAGAAAAACGAAAATCGTGCAGGAAGAGGAGCTTTCTTGATTAAACGGAATAAAGTTCACGATGGTGTATTTACAAGCGTATTACGTACGAGTATTTGTTTGTATTACTCGTATTCATGACGAATCCTTCGAATTTAAGTATGAAAACAGAAACTTTGTGAAAATAGGTTACGACGACGATATTTTTATTCTTTGACGAATGATTTTAATGACGTTTAAGCAGGTTTACACGTATTTATACGTGTCAAGATCTGCTATCACATCGATAACGCTGTGAATATCACGACAGGAGTTATTCTTTTGATAATTTTCAAAAGTTTACTCGACAATTGACATCATTGTTGAAAACTGAAATGCTTGCGATGCCCAATCTCTTCTTTTTATTATTTACCGAACTTACGCCTTGCGAAAGTCGGGATGCTTCTTATGGACCCAGCCACCGGATCGATCTGACGTAGGTAGAAAGTAAAAACTACGTAGTACGTTACGTATGCAACGTTTATTTTTCGTATTTACGTAATTTTTTTTTTATATACTGTGCTAGCTTTGCCAGTTGGGGACTTCGCTCCCAAACCACGTTGTACTGCTTCGCAATGCTTCCTACCGCACGCTCCTTTTTTCTTAATCGTAATTGATGTCACAAAAATCTTCTCGACCTTTTGGCTGAGATCTAAATCAAAAGCTTGTGGTAATTTGGGTAAATTACCGTAATTACAGTAAGGCGAATGACAGCAAAATTGTTGCAAATGTCATTTTATAATACAGTATTGAAAAGTTGCAATAATTACCGTAAATTCATGGTGTCTGGGGTAATTTACCGGTAACTTGCGGTAATTTACTGGTAATTCACCTGTAACTTACTGGTAATTTACCCGTAACTTACCGGTAACTTATGGTAATTTACTGTAAATTTTTTTAATTTACCAGTAATTCGATTTATGTTATTTACCGGTAATTTACCCGTAACTTACTGGTAATTTACTTTTAACTTACTGGTAATTTACCCGTAACTTACCGGTAACTTATGGTAATTTACGGTAATTTACTGTCAATTTTTTTAATTTACCAGTAATTCGATTTATGTTATTTACCGGTAATTTACCCGTAACTTACTGGTAATTTACCCTTAACTTACTGGTAATTTACCCGTAACTTACCGGTAACTTATGGTAATTTACGGTAATTTACTGTCAATTTTTTTAATTTACTAGTAATTCGATTTATGTAATTTACCGGTAATTTACAATGATTTACTCATAATTTGCAGTAATTTACCATCACTTTGTGTATTTTACCACCAATTTACGGTAATTTATTGTTGATTTACAGTTGGCAACCGATGATGATTTACCGTAAATTTGCGTTTTTTCGGTAAGTCAACATCAACTTTCCGTATTTACGATAATTACCGGTACTTTACTATGTTCAAAATTTGACGAAATTCGGTTCGCTGGTTCTGACGTGATGAGGTCACAAAGAAAACGGTTATCATTTTATATATGTATATGAATTACATCACATTTAAATTTCTACGACGTGACGCGACAAAAGAAAAACTCCGCGTCGAGTATATTTCACCTTATGTATGATATATCGGGCTAGGTACAGATACAGGTACAGGTGCAGGTATTCAGGTAGAGGTTCATTACATACGTTTACGTGTAGTACTGTAAGGGCGACGATGAAGGAACAAAGGACTATAAATAACGTCGTAGCGTCATATATTCGATGATGATTGATAATATATCGTACCGATTATTATGCTTTTCAAGGGTGCCGATGGTGAATTTTTCCTTATTGCATTATTTTCGAATAATAGACGCGTTTCTTTTGAAAAATGACGATAAATTCAATTTTATCGTGACAAATGTAAAATATACAGTATAAATTTTCCTTATTGGTGTATTTTTATAAATTTTTGAATACCAGACGTGATGAAGTACGGTGTACGAGCGAATTGGTATTTCAGTAATTTCGTTATACTCGTGCTAGTGTAATGATTTTTACTGAAAGAATCTCTTTCAAAAAGAACCGTTTCTCGTTGTGATTACTTTTGCTAAAAAAAAAAAGAAAATTCCCGAGTTTGTATTTGAAAAAGTGATTTGTTAAAAAATTTCCACGCCCTTCGCTGGCATTTAGGTATAATTAATCGAATAAATTCCACAATAAAAACAAGTCCGAGTGGTATTAAAGTCCCGGAAGTTTTGCCAAGTGAGTAAAATGCTGTAATAAGTTCGATTTGGAAAAAAAAAGTTGACGAAATTGTACGGAGGAACGTGCAGTGGAAAGACAAACCGGTTAAAACGATTGTAAAAATGTACTGGTCATTCGAGATTTTTTTTGGTTTTTTCGTCAATTTATCGATTTATTTTATTTGACGAATTGTGGATTTAGGTGACAAATAGGTGAATACTAAATACATAGTAAATAGTTCAACCTTCAAATTTACGGATGGACTTCTGGTCGACGTGGTATCTTGCTATCTTGCTATTGCTACGGTATGTGTTGAAATTTTATCGCCATTATCATCCTCCGAATGAATGCTAATGTTCAAGGTCGGCGTCGGTGCGTTGAAATTTTTCAGGATGTAAATTTTTTCCCACCGGAAACCTTGAAAAGTTTTTTCAAAGTTCGTCAAAATGTTACTCGTACGTCTATTAAGCGTGTGTTGTTGTTTTGCTATGCGCGATCAGCTTCATCGTGTAGCGGCGTTGCGTACGCGAGGGGGGTTTCGGCGCGGGGTGAGAGGAGGTGAGGGAAACGAAAGGATAGGAAAAACGGATTCGAAACGAAATCATCGGTAATTATAACGTGCAGTTTTCCAATTATTCAACGTGATTGGGTTTTTTTGTGGTGGTCGCGGAGATGGGAGGTAGCGATGTACTCGTGGTGACGCGACAAGAAAACCAGATTTTCCATTATACGCGACGAATGTGCCGTTCTCTTGGGTCTTGCATCTCGTCTGATGCTGCAAATAGCAAATACATAAATGTATACGGTATACGATCTGCGAAGCTCGAATTAACATAACGGTTCGGTTTTACTTGTTTGTTCTAACACGACAACACGTATTTGGCGGCGTGTTTTATTTTCTTCGAATTCCTCGCGAGCTTAGTCGAATGAAATGTGTTCGGGAAAATTTTAACGTGTCCTTGATGCTTCTGACGTGATGATTATTTCCTCTAAAATCAGCCTTTTGAGAATTGGAAATTTTAATACTGTGTCATCGTGTCGTCTCTCGTCTGCTAAGATTGGAATAATTTTCCTCGAAATGTATTTCAAGTATTTTTATGTATGTGTATTTTTTTCATTTTATTTTTCACGCTATTTGTAATTTTGTTCTAATTTATTCGCGCTTTAACGATTTCTACTCGTAGAGAAAATTTTTAGAATTTTGTGTAATGTAAAATGGCTGCAGGGATTTACGATTGCATTTGTAGTTTGATGGCTGTTTTTAATGACGAGCAAGTGGTGGCGTTATTGCTCGTTTATCATTGTCACACTATTATTAGGTTAATTTACATACCGACGTTTACTCTATCTCAGATCCGATGATAAATTTAAATTCTCTTTTGATGAATATCCGTTCCCAAGAGCAACCATCAAAATCGTCATTGCGTGAAGAAAGCCTTTCGAACGGATCTGACCATTTTGTCGTATCCAGATGAAATTGTTAACTAATTTTCGCATTTTTAATCACGATAGCGGCTGAAGGAGATCTCTTCTTCATTTCAGCCATTTTTGGGGCTAAATCCGAGCTACCTTTGTGTCTTTGCCGGTGAAACGTCAATAAAAGCCCTAAGCGGAAAACGCTTCTGATTGGTTAATTATGCGTATTTCAAAGAGATCATTTCTAGTTAAATGTGGAAAAAAAGATTTTTTTATAACCGTTTTAAAACTAACGCGTTCGTTACGCGGCTTCTGCGCACGGCAACATAAAGTGATTGAATCATAGTTCTAGACAATTTGATTAATTAATTTTTAATTTGTTTTTATTACAAAAATGAGACTGAATTTACCTTATTTAATTAACATTTGAGATATTGACGATTTCTTTCAAATCAAATCGTTAGATTTTTTCAGGTATTCTATTGAAATTAAACTATGCAGTTACGTTCAAATCATTTATTGAAAACCTTTTTGGAACACAATTGACAACGCGAATACAATAATTATGTACACTATTTCGTTACTTAAGGTGCACTGCTGTAGAACGACATTAAATAGTTGATACAACGATCATATTCAGGTTTTTTTTAAATAGTATATTCTTGAGGAATTTCATCGTCATCAACGAACCTGGCATTATGTATTTTATCAGAAATACATGAATAAATTTCGGAAACATATTTGGCAAAATCTTCAAACTGAGCTTTATACCATTTACTGAATAATGCATCATTAAAGGGTTGGTTACAAATATAGTTTATCAAGGCTTCAATAAAAGTATCTTTTTGATGATTAGTCTTCAAATGTTCAATTTTTAATCGATTTAATTCCTTATATTTAGAGTAACCACTAAGCTTCTTAATCGATTTATAATTATCACCTTTGAATAATTCAAAGTATTTTACATCAAGTTCATTTAATAAGATTAAGGTTCTTAAAAAGTGTACATCACGATCTGTTGAAGTCATCAAGATATGGTACCATTTCTGTCTACGCATTTCACGGCTTTTAGCGATATTAAATAAACCATCGTATTTTGTTTCGCTTGATCCATAATCGCTCATAATTTTCGATTTCGCTTCTGACTATCAAAACTCTTTTCAATTCGTTATACTTATCCTTAACATTTGCCTGTAACAACCAAACAAAACATCATTAGTGCATCATAGAATTTAGTACAAAGGTGCTTTGCAATGAAACCATGCAATAATTATTAAGATCAGAAAATAGGATGTTAAAGTTAATAATTGGAAAATACAAGAAAGTAGCACGAAAATCAAGCATGCAATAGTAATTAACTACAAAACTTAACCTGAAAGAGGTAGAAAATAGAAAAGTGGTAATTCACTTACCAACTGAGTTTAAGGCGCCTATTATCATTCCAGCTTCTGTTAGATTATCGGATATTTTATTTAAATCAATCATGTCGGACATTTTAACAAAATTAAATAAACATGTAATTTTCAGTTTTCACTTCAAAACAAAATCTTAGCAAGAATTTTATCAATTTACAATAAAGAAAATTTACATAGTTAATCGAGAAAAAGAGAAAAAGAAATTAAGGGAGATTACGTCCATACTGAACAAGAGATGAAAACGCAATCGACCATGAATACATGGCAATCGACCACTTCGCGTCGAGCACAACCGGTTGACCGGTGGTGCACTCTCACCGTGCCGAAAGGCAGTTTCCTATATAGGTAGGTTTGCCTATTTAGTCAACTGCTAATTTTTAATTTTATTTCCGAAACTTTTTAAATTTTCAACAACACCCCCAGATTTTGATACCACAAGTTACTAATTATAGTGAAAGGCTAAATCGAATTTTTCTCGTTAAAACATCTTTTGACACGTTGAAGATATTAATAAAGAAGAACAACTTCGTACACGATGGCCCGAAAAAATCGATAATTTTCGCGTAAAAAGATATCGAATAATCGCGAACATTAGCGCGTCGAGTTAATACCAGCCGTTGCGTTCTAACGGAAGTTGTACGCTTACGCGTCACGGTCGCGTTACCTGAAAAAGCGAACGTTCACGCGTAATGTCGTGGCCTGAACGAAAAGACAATCGTACTTTGTGAACTTGTATTTTAGATAAAATATAATATGTATAAAATATAAAACTAGCTTAGGAATTTGCCAATTGCTGCTCTATCGAGAACTGTCCTTTAAAGGTCTGCTCAATCGAGAACTGCTAACCGAGCTAAGGCTAAACTTTAACTGTCGATCCTTCTCGATTTTACTTATATTTATATGGAAGGATATGAATAGGAATTTGGACGTTGGAATGGAGAATTTTCTAGAAGGTATTTAGTTAATGAGATAGTTTGAAAGGATAGTTAAGAAAGAGATAAGATGGTTTGAAAGGATAGTTAAGAAAGAGATAAGATGGTTTTGAATAGGATAAAATAGTTAAAAGGTTTTAATAGCTTTTGGAATTCAGGAACAATAGACTTAAAAATAACAAAAGAAATGGTTTTTGTCTTAATTATAGTAACCTTGATTATTTTTAGTAGAAATATATACAAAAGATACGTTTCAAAGAATTGATATATTTTTGGAAAAGAGTAATTAAGATTAGGAATGTGGTGCGGACATGACAGTA
>QBDW01000863.1:0-52334 GCA_003261595.1 Maconellicoccus hirsutus
TTAATTTGCTTTTAAGCGAAATGATAATAGATTCGGAGCATGTGTGGCGCACTTTCGATACGCGGTGGCGGCGACAAAAAAGATGCGTGGCGCGTGAAGTATGGAGAAAGCGAAGATTCGGGAAAGTATAAGCCGGTTAGCGTATGGAGGAGAACTGGAGAAGCGCTGCTTTTCATTTTATTCGCTGGTGTAGTCGTGTTGTTGAAGTTGGGAAAATATTTCGTTGGCATTTCGCCTTTTGCCCTTTGAAAACTTTCCGATTTCCTGTATAACTTGACGCGGCTAGGTTCTCAAAATGTTGGCGAGATAACGCGAATTTAATTCGAATACGGCGTCGTGACGGCGATTTGGAGGTATTGATCGGCTGTAATTGGAAACGATTTCAAAGGCATAATTAACGTGGAGTTTCCACGGCGAAATGGAATGATTGATGAAAAACGCTGTGGTTGTATTTTTGGCAAGGCGGAGGTGCTAGTTTGATAATCCCTTGGATTTCACCCTCTTTGTACGAAGTGAAAACGTCGTCTATATATCAAAGGCAAAGATAGCGAAAACGTTTAGTTTCTTAGCGAACCCCAACGTTAACCTTTGTCGTGAAGTTTGCCTCGTGTTATATTGCATTACAAGTACAAGGCACGAAAGATGATGGGTAATAGGGTAAACGGTTCCAGTTTCTAGAAATTGGTAACGATTAAAAGACATTTGTACAGGTTTGTTTACCTGCTTGTGGCGCTGGCGATAGAGTGAGATGGCAAGAAAATGGAGAATTTTCGGTAATTAAAAGTCGATAAGGGGACGGTAACTCGATGGAATTTAATTTCGTCCGAGAATCTCGTATAGACGCCGGTGATGATGCGAATACGGTGGAAGGGGACGATGGGGGATGTTGTAAATCTTACCATCGATTCCGTCGAGGACGAGATATCGTTATAAGTTGAAATTGTTTATCGCTTACGATTAGATTTCGCGTATTTACGAGCGTGTGTTTTTCGTAGGTGTTTGGTGTTTTTTTTTTCATCCCCCCTCATGCTCTAACCAACGTTTTATTATTGTTTAGGTTATGGAGATTGGATCGCCGGCCAGCGATGCCGGAGAAGCAGATAATTCGTTGGCTGCCCTTTGGGAATTAGACAGTCCGGAATACGAATGCGATTGCCCAGGACCGCCTCCTCCTCCGTTTAAGATACCACCTCCCCCTAGACCACCTTTTCTATCGGAAGTTGCAGATTGTTCGGAAGTTACTATCGCGGATTACGAAAGCTGTGATGTTATGACTGTAAGTATCCAAAGCACGTGTATCTTTTCGTCGAGCATTCACGATGTGAAAAGTTTAAAATGGCGATGTATTTAAAAAAAGGTCGTATTACGGTGATTAAAAGAGTTTACGTTTTATTGAAAGAGAAAAAATAAATCCTTTTTCGAGTGGGAAGATGCGTAAAGGCGACGGGAGCCATATCTGTGGAAGCAGATTAACCGTGGAACCCTATTAAGTGCTTTCTTGTGCCATTTAATTACATTAGTTGGCCGATACGAGTTTTTGTATTGAAAAACAATAATGCTTTAAGAGAAGGGTTTTTGGTATCGATACGTTAATATTATTAGATCTTGATAGAGCTGCGAGATGCGTGCTGGGATGCGAATGTCGTGTTTGTACAGAGATGTTAATGCGTATGCTAAAGCTCCAACGGTGAAGTTTAATCCTCTCTGAGTTGAAGTATTATGAGTCGAATGTCGGAATTTTTCTATTGGTTTGTTGTATTTCGATATTGTAATCGAAGATATCATCTTTTTTACGAATTTTAGGAGAAAATTTCTCAAATGAAAGTTGTTCAGTGAAAAAAGTTCCATGATTTATGTTATTACAGAAATTTAATTTGGAGTGATATTTTTCCTCGAAATTTGAAAAATAGTTCATAAAAGTGAAAAATGCTGTTTTGCGTTTACTGGCTTGAAAAAAATCTTCGAATAATTTTTCAGGTGTTGCAAAAACCTACTTAAATGGGTGAAAATTATAAAAAAATCGGTTTTTATTTTCAATATTTCGACATCGATATTCGATACTTCAACTTTGATATATCGATTTTAATATTCCCACTTCGATATTTCTACTTCAGTATTTAGATACAGATATTTTATATTTTAATACTGTACTTCGATTTCGATATATCGATTTCTTAATTTCGATTTCGATATTTTCACAATGATATTGACATATCAATTGTAGCGCTTCGATTTCAGTGTTTTGATTTTGATGTTTCAATTTCGATTTATCAATTTTTGTATTTCGACTTTGACATTTCGATAATTTAATTTCGATACATCGATTTATAAATTCGCGATTTCAATGTTTCTACGTACTTTCATTTCGATATTACAATTTTAATATTTTCATTTTGATATTTTGATGCCTCGACTTTGTTACACATGTATATCGATTTCAGTGTTTCGATTTCGATATATCGATTTTTAAATTTCGATTTTAATGTTTCTACTTTGATTTTGATATTTTGACACTTGGGTTTCGATTTTGATGTTTCGATTTTAACATTCTTTTTTCGAGGCATCAAATGTTTCCATTTCGATTTCGATATATCGATTTCATTATTTCGATTTCGAGATTTCGATTTCGATATTTTGATACTTAAATTTCGATGTAGATATCGACTTCTGCGTTTCAATTTTAATACTCTATTTTCGATGCATCAAATGTTTCTATTTCGATATCGATATATCAATTTCATTATTTCGATATCGATATTTTGATACTTAAATTTCGATGTAGATATCGACTTCTGTGTTTTAATTTTAATACTCTATTTTCGATGCATCAAATGTTTCTATTTCGATTTCGATATATCGATTTCATTTTTTCGATTGCGAGATTTCGATTTCAAAATTTCGATTTTGATATTTTGATACTTTGATTTCGATTTCTGTGTTTCGATTTTGATGTTTCGATTTTAATATTGTATTTTCGATGCATCAAATGTTTCTATTTCGATTTCAATATATCGATTTCGAGATTTCGATTTCAAAATTTCGATTTTGATATTTTGATACTTCGATTTCGATTTCTGTGTTTCGATTTTGATGTTTCGATTTTAATATTCTATTTTCGATGCATTAAATGTTTCTATTTCGATTTTGATATATCGATTTCAAAATTTTGATTTTGATATATTAATGCTTCGATTTCTGTATTTTGATTTTGATGTTCCGGTATCAGTATTTCAATTTCGATGTATCGAATTCAAGGTTTCGATTTTAATATTTTACTTTCGACGGATCGATTTTTTGGTTTCGATTTCAATTTTGATGTTCCGATTTTAGTGTAATGTTTGTTTTGATTTTTTGATTCAGTTGATCAATTTTTTTCGTTTTTGTCGATTATTTTAATCAAGTGTACTTAACTTTTCCTTTTTCTTCCTTTGAAAAAACTGAAAAATACTGGTAAGTAAATCGCTGGAAAAATTATTAAAAAAATTTATTGTAAATATGAAGAAAATGTTTTCGAAATTCGGAGTAAAATCAAAATAAAAAAAAATACACTAAAATTTAAAAAAAAAATCCCACTATTTCGAATCCGACGAAAATATTTTTGAACTTTAAATACAAAAATGATGAATTTCCGCTTTTAAAGTGAAAAATACATCTCAATTAAAAATTTCCTTTTTGAATTTGATTTTTCAAACGATGAAAGAAAAATGTAAAAAAATAATAAATCGCGTTTTCGCAAAGAATCATCGAGTGAAGTTTGTTTTTTCTTTGTATTAAGCTCTCGACGTCGAAAAAATCCAAAAAATAACAATTTTTCAGTACTTTTAACATGTAATGTTGCATCGGACATTGCGAATAAAGAGAGAAAAAAGAAACAAACCATTCCGTTGAAACACTCATTACTAAAACTACTTTTAAAAAACGTTTAAAAGTTTGAAAAGTTTCTTCGACTTTTTTATTGTTCGTAATTTCTTGTATAGTTTTGTGCGTTTTTTTCTTTATTTCATTTTTTTGCCCGCTAACAGGTTTTTGGGAGGAAAGTTTTTATAATGCAGCTTATACTTTTGTTGTATAAGAATTCGTTTTTAAATTGCTTTTACTTGTTTTTTTTGCCTTTTTTTATTCTCTGTTGGTGATGTTTTTTGTACTGCGAAAATGGGTAATTTGTAAGATAGAACGTATTTTCATTGGCGAGATTTTTCGTTTCGCATTCGAGTTTAATAATTGTAATAAAAATTTGTTTAAGTAGCTTTGTTTTTTTTTCGTGAACGTGAATTATAAACGCGAATTAAATTACAGTTTTGTTCGTTAATTCGACGGCGTTTAGATTTTTGTAATTTTTAGTAATTATATAAGCCGAAGGTGTTGGAAAATGTGAGAAAATTTATCCAGTGTGGTTGAGTTGTGTGGAGAAAAAATAAGGTATTTTTAAAACGCTACCAGCTTGATTGTAATTGATGGCTGCCATAAGGTGTAAGCGAGCATTATATCGGTACACGTAGAAATGGGCGGTAATAAATCGACGACACGATTGGCTTTTCGTTTTTTGGCCCATTTGAAGGATATCCGGGTCCAGGGTAAATACCCGCGGACCTTTTCCCATCCATGATACAAGTATAGGAAAACGCTTAATGAAAACGGTATCCCTACGTTTAGCAACTAATTGCCGGCTGTCTCGGCCCAAATAGCGTGTCAATTTTGAACGCCACCGTCGCCGCACCTTTGTACCCAACGATTGAGTTTTGTTTGCGATTTGTTTACGTGCTCATGGAAAGCGACAAGTGTAAATCTAATTATCGCTGCGTACAAAAGCCCAGTCGTTAATTGGATACGTTTGCGAGTTCCGATGGGTGTTTTTCCGACGGGGCAATTCAACCTAACTTGATGAATCGTGAAAAAGTTTCGATGGTTTGAATATTTAAATGGCAATGCGAAGGTTTGTAGTGTGAAGATGAATATAAATTGGTGTATTTTTGATGAAGCTGGGCAGCAGGATGGAGGTGCTTTTTTTCGTATTTTTTCATTTTTTTATTATTTTATCGACGAGTCAACGGTGGTTTAAAGATGCGATTTTTGTGATTTTAATTCTATTCAGGGTTTTTCCATTTGAGAAGAATTTTTTTCAATTAAGATAATTTGTAAAAATGAGAATTTGATTTTTCTTTGTTTCGATAATTTCATTTCGATGTTGATATTTTAACTATGACGTGTTAATTTTTAATTGGACATTTTTATTTTGATATATCGATTTCGACGCTTTGAATTTTACATATCGATGTTTCCATTCGATTTCTGAATTTAAAAAACTCATTTGTTATTTATCAATTTCGACGTTTTCGATCTTGATATTTCAATTCCGATTTATCGACTTCGATACTTCGATTTCGATGTTTTAATTTCGATATTTCGATTTCGATGCTTTGAATTTTACATATCGATGTTTCCTTTTGATTTCTGAATTTAAAAAACTCATTTATTTAACGATTTTGACGTTTTCGACCTTGATATTTCATTTCCGATTTATCGATTTCGATGTTTCAATTTCGATATTTCGATTCGATGTTTTGATTTTGATATTTCGATTTCGATGCTTTGAATTTTACATATTGATGTTTCCTTTCAATTTCTGAATTTAAAAAACTCATTTATTATTTATCGATTTTGACGTTTTCGACCTTGATATTTCAATTTCGATTTGTCGATTTTGATGTTTCAATTTCGATTTATCGATTTCGATGTTTCAATTTCGATATTTCGATTCGATGTTTTGATTTTGATATTTCGATTTTGATGCTTTGAATTTTACATATCGATGTTTCCATTCGATTTCTGAATTTGAAAAACACCATTGTTGTTTATCGATTTATCGATTTCGATATTTTGATTTCGACATTTCGATTTTGATGCTTTAAATTTTACATTATCGACGTTTCCATTCGATTTCTGAATTTAAAAAACTCAATTGTTGTTTATCGATTTATCAATTTCGATATTTCAATTTCGATGTTTTGATTTCGATATTTCGATTTTGATGCTTTAAATTTTACATTATCGATATTTCCATTCGATTTCTGAATTTAAAAACTCAAATTCCGATTTACCGACTTCGATATTTTGATTTCGATGTTGATGCTTCGAATTTTAAATATCGATATTTCCTTTCGATTTCTTAATTAAAAAACTCGATTGTAATTCATCGATTTTTATGATTCGATCTTGATATTTCAATTCCGTCCAATTATCCTATTTCGACTTTCAATTTAAATATGCATATCGATTTTAATTTATCGATTTAAAATTTTTGGCTTTAACATCGATCTTTGATATCTCGATTTTCATGTTATAAATTTGACATTTAGACTTCGATGTCTTGATTTTGATGCCTCGATTTCAATTCCTCGATGATTCGATTTTCACATTTCGATTTCGATTATCGATTTCTGCTTTCTGATTTTATATTGAATTTTCTCGATAATTTTTATCTTTCGATTTCAAATTTTATAATATCGATATTTCACCTTTTGGTTTTTAATTTCGACATTTCGATTTTGATGTTTTTATTTAAATTTGAATTTTTTATATTGATTTTGATTTGATTTCTCGATATTTCGACTCGATGGTATTTCGATATTCATGATGAATTTTGATATCACTATTTTTACATAAATGATTCTATATTATCGATCAATTTTTTCATAAATACTTCGAGGAGATCAAAAACCACCCCACTTTTTCATTATTTTACCCCGAATTTTTTCCTTAATTGATCAAAACTGTTCTTTTTTTCGAAATTCTGTATACTCAAGTTCAACATTTCTTTTTTCAATTCGACGTAGTCGTTTCTTGTAAAATATAATAAAGTTTAAATTTCCCCCTAAAAAAAAAAAAAAAAAAAAAAAAAACATGAAAGCTATATGACACAAAAATGGCGCTCAACACGATTCCAAAAGATACTCAGCTTAAAGTAAAATCTCATTTCGTCGTGTTTATTTAATTACAAGAAATACGCGAGCTTCTTCTCCCCTCCCCTCCTATCTCATTCACCCCTACGTCGTTCATAAAACTTGAAAAATGACTCGCAATGACTACGTTCTTTTTGGGGGTATTAATTTATTTCGATAGGTTTCTTCCAACTTCATTCGTAATTTTCGGTGGCATTTGCGTGGGTTGGTTGATTTCGTCGGAATATTTTCCGTCTTCAGTTGGATGATTTTTTGGTTACCTTTGACGTGTTTTTTTGGACGTAGGCGAATAAATCGAGCGAAATGGATGTAAATAATGCGCGAAATCGATTACTTAAGAATTCAAAGAGTTTCAAACGTATCGAATTAGCGAAGTGTTCTTTTCATCGGTGAAATGACCATGAAAAATTTCGCCTTTTGGTTCAGACGATGTGCGAAAAAAGAGATGTTGAATTTACAAAACTTCTCAAGATTTACAAATATCGCGAATAAAATGTAAAAAGCTTTTGATAAGTTAACGTGCAAAAATAAGTTGAAAAAGTTGGATAATTGAGAACCAAAGGTAATCCAGAATATCGCGTTGGAAAGGTAAAATGAAAAGAATAATCGAACGAAAGCTCGTTAAGAAGGAATTAAAGCATAATTAGATCATTTAAATATAGGCTTACAAAAGCTCGTATCAAAAGGCGAATATACGATTTAACGAAAAATAAAAAATATAAGCGAACGATGAAAAAAAGGGAAGGAATCGAAATAATGATACGATCTTCAATGTGTATACAATAAGATAAAAAATACTACCTTTTGTTTCCTTCCTACCTTCCTGCGTTTGTGTATCTACCTGAATATATACTTTTGTTCGAAGGGAATTTTTTCCGTTGGTGGATTTTCACCGACTAATTATAATCGTGGATGGAAATTCGGTATTGTCTGTAACGATTAAAAAAATAAGGGATCGAGTATTACAAGAGGCCGAAACGGCGGCGGAATGTGAACGAGGAGGCAAAAAAAGATATAAAGTTCGTGTTTCGCATGCAAAGTATCCACTTTTACGTGCGTTTTTGGAATTTTATTTTCGGGCCTTGTATTATAATGTTATTAATAACACGAGCTTTATCGTTAGTTTCGGATGCATTTGGAATATAAGGTGAAAATGGCGACGTTTAATTATTCCGAGAACTTGTCTGCGTGCTCGTGAGGGAAACAAGGAGACGTGAAATTTTGCCGAATGGATTTAACGAAGGATTGGGGTTGGAAAAATTATACGAGGACGTGTATAAAATGGATATTTTGTGGGCGCAGGGCGCTCCAAAATCATAGGTTAATTTTGTACCGGGCTTTTCATTCGTAATCCTCGATGTTGTTTCGATGACCGATGAAACAAGGTTTGGTTATTTTCACGTGTTTTGTACCCTTTATTCTTTATCCTTTTCTAGGTATGTATCGTTAATTCATCTCAACGGTTTTATTTTTATATATGAATGCGTCTCGAAGTCAAGGATGAAGGTTCTAGAAGGACTTGATATACTCGTGTTTCATTTTCAAAATATCGATAAGATTTTTGCCGCTAAATATAGCAAAGTTGAGGCGAATTTTTCGTCGTACTGAATTAATGCTGATCTACTGTTTCAGGTGATAGACGCAGGATACCACAGTAATCCAGCCATACCGACGTTAACAATATTGGTCATCTGTTCGGCTCTATTGTTGGCCGGCGCTTTAATTGTGTTCGGGTTAGCATGGAAGTAAGTATTTAATCGGTGTAATTGATTAATCTAACGTTTTCGCGGTTCTTGATGAAGTAGTTACGCGAAGCGGCTGGTGTTTGTAAATGAAGAACAGATACGAGAGATTGTGGATGCTGTAGTGGTTTTCGCAAGCTCGACGGTGTTATTTCAGGCTGCGTCATTAGGTAGTGTTGGTTTTTCAAGTTGTGCACTCGTTGAATAATACGAGTTGAATTAAAAGAATATTTGACAAGTTTGCAGGAGTGTGTGTATAATTGTTGTAGAGTGGTGGGGTTTCGAGGGGTGAGGGGAGATTTGGTTATGTAAAGGGTTCAAAAATCGAATGTAGTATTTGAAAAAAAAAATCAAAAATTCTTTCTTCCCTTAAAAAATCTCATCATTAATATCATTCTAGAGTGTTGAATAAAATTTGAAATTTTTTTTCGAAATTTAAAAAAATTTACCTTTTTTATTTTGAATTTCAAAATATTTCCTGTTTAATTTAATTTCCATGTGAAATGTCATATTTTCGTTCACAAACATTTCAATAGCCTAAATTTTTTATAAATTTGAATGAATTTAATTTTTTGAGAAAATATTGTAGATTCTTGGCCATTTTTTTTAGAATAAAAATTCTATGTATCACAAAAAATATTTAAAAAAAATTGTGTAGCCTCCTATTTTATGATCACTTTTTTTTATAAATAATTTTGATAATTTTAATGTAATAATCTTTTTTTTAAACCCAATCACTTAATTAGTTAAGAGGCCTTATTTCATAATTTCAACCAGTGACGCAAAAAGAGAAAGTTAAGGGAGCTAAATCCACGGACGAAATTTTTTCAAACAGCGACAAAAAATTTACGTACACTTTTTTTTACTTTAAACAGAAAAATTCATGAAAAATTCATTAATTCTTTCGAAAATAAATATTTCATAAATTTTTTTGACTAAATTAAAAAAAAATAGGTTTTTAGATTTGTCACTCATTTAAAAAAAAAGTGTCACCAATTGGACGGCACGTGTAACTACTACGATGACACGTGTCCCTGCTTTATCAACACACGTTGCTATTTTATGACACGTATAACTATTCTGACGATACGTGTCACTATTTTTTCAACACGTGTAGCTATCTTATGACACGTGTAAATATTCTGATGACACGTGTCGCTATTTTGCCAACACGTGTCGCTATTCTGATGACACGTGTCACTATTTCGTCAACTTTTGTCGCTATTCTAATGATACGTGTCACTGTTTCATCAACGCGTGGCGCTATTTTGACGACACGTGTCATTATTTCATCAACACGCGTTACTGTCTCAGTCATTTCATTCTTTAAATCGAAAATCGCAAAAAAAACATGAATTTTTATCATGTTATTAATGATGCTGAAATAAAAGTGGAGAAAATTGTTTCCTAATTTTAAGACCGTTGTTTCATTTTATGTTGTTCGTATTGTTTTGTTTTTTTTACAACTTCCTATTCTTCAAATATTAAAAAAAAACTGAAACTAGAAGTGGAATTTTATGAGAGGGAAGGGGAGGGGCAATGAATATTGTTTGTCTCTTAATTGCAAATTCCTTTTTGCGCCATTGATTTCCGTCATTATAATTTTATTTTTGTTTTCAATATTTTATATTAATAATAAAATTTAAATTAAAAAAAACTTTTTTTTCAAATATAAATTTTTCAATATTAATATGAAGATTTTAACTTGAAAAAAACTGTCAATTTTCAAAATAAAAAAATTACGATTTTATTTTATCAGTAATTAAATAATACATTAAAATTATTAAATGGTGATTTTTGACTTGCTAGAATACTCTTTTAATTTTTTCAGTAATAATTTTCTATTCAATTTATTCTAGATTTTTATACAAAAAATTGATATTCTGCAGTAAAGAAAAATTACTCTGAATTTGTTGGGGAAAATTTGTAGAATATTAAAATCACGTATTGATATTTATTCAATTTAATCTAATTAAATACAATTCATTAAAAGTTGAGTATTTTATATTTTGATTAAATTTTTTTTACTTGAATAAATTTGAATAAAAATTAATAAATAGAATTTAATTAATTTTAAAAGCATTTAAATTAAGAAGATTTACGTGTATCATTTTTAAAAATTTTGAACGATAATATCATTAAATCTTTGGAATATTTTAAGTTCAAAATTACTTATCTTGCGTTTCTTTCTATGAAAAATTCGATTCATTTGTGGAATATTAAAAAATGATGCCATTTCATCCGCAAATAGTATATTTTTCGGCTTCGATTGTTATTCACCATTTAATCTTTTCATCTGCAAAGTTGCAAATCATGTTGTAGGTCGTTTCAAAAATATAGCTAATGAAGTACGAACACTGTGAAGGTTTCGTTATCACAAACCTTGGCGGTTGATTCGAGCGTAATATATTTTGATTTGAGGAGAATTAACGCCGTTGCATTGTTTCTGGTAAATCGGTAAATTCGAGTCTACAGGATTACCATAAATTTCGCAACGTTAAATGCGAACGTTAACAATACTTTCTTTTTAGTTCGATGGTCATGAATGCTTAACGAGATTCGCGTGTATATGTGGGTGCTTACCGCTTGGAGAAAGAGAGTATGAAAGATCACGTTACACGCGATCCTTTGTGTATTCGTTTTATTATACAATACATTAACAATGCTAATGGTAAGGAAAAAGGTACCTATGGTCGCATTATGACGAGAAAGACGTCGAAAGGGATTGCAACTGGAGTATTGAGCCCGTAGTTAACATACACTAATTAATGCGGCTACTGCGGTTTTCTTTACGCGGCTTTTCTAAGAGATGAAAAGTTCTCGAGGATGGCGTGATGGCGCACGAAACGCGCCAATATACGCGCAGATCGACTTTAATAAGTATAAAAGAGGAGTAAAATGATAGAAAGTATAAAGGATTGGGGTGCGTAAATGAAGCGGTCGTAACGAGATGAAGTGCTAAGATAATGGAACGATTGAAATTAAGAAAAAAGCCTTTTTATCGTAAGAGCAGGCATAACGTGGAAACGTTGTGCCGAAACATTCGTGAAATATTGAGTAGCACGTTTCAAAGTAGGCTTTTCCGCATCTTGGTTGTAAAAACTGTGTAAATTCTAATTCGAAATCGTCGCGTCGGTCGAACACCCTTGAGCATCCCT
The DNA here is from genome assembly GCA_003261595.1 of Maconellicoccus hirsutus. NCBI lineage: Eukaryota > Metazoa > Arthropoda > Insecta > Hemiptera > Pseudococcidae > Maconellicoccus > Maconellicoccus hirsutus. Next base: position 11,860 of record QBDW01000863.1, read on the forward strand.
TTCTTATTCGTTAACGCAAAAGATTTTTAATTAAATTGAAAAAAAGCTTTATCGAAAAAGAGCCCGAAAGGTCTAATCGTTTGTATTGGTTTTACAGGCATAAGAAAAAAATGCAGAATTTCTTGCCTTGCAAATCGTCGCCTCAGAATAGATGCGACGTCGCCCACGGGAACGGTTTAATTTACGAAGATTTAGCCAACGTCGGACCGCGCGCCGTTCAGCAACCATCCTCGATAGAGGTAAGCTTTTCGAGGTGAATGGATTTCGCAAAGGATTCCGAAGACTAATGAGGGGTTATGATGTTTCAGATGTTAGATGTTAAGTCTCACCATAATAGTTACGTTATCAGCCATTCGCCAGTATTCATTTGTTCGCCGTCGAGTCGACCGGAAAGTCAGTACTGTCCGGCGCCAAGACAAGATCATAGGTATTGTTCGCAAGACTTATACAATCCTGTGTACGAAGAACTATCTAATGGTAAGTGAATGGTTATTTTGTTGGGAGGAAATCTTCACGAAGGAGATGCCATCGAGGCGAGATTAACATCGATATCGTTTTTCGTGGCTGATATCGAATTACGTATTGTGACGTGTGTCCGAGGATTTCGTTGAGTATTCGTTTCGAAAGTTGCCTCGTGTGTCGGTGATGGTGAAGCACGTGTAGTGTAGCCTGTGCCAGGGGTCATGTGCCAGGTCTCGTGTTGCACGTGAATTAATTTTTGTCATTCACGAGATACTTGTTGTAAAATGTACTTTTTGACACGTGACACTAATTTTACGACACGTAACTATTCCAGTGACACGTGTCAATATTTTATCGACACGTGTCGCTAGTTTTGTATGGCGCGTGCAACTATTTTTATGACACGTGTCGTTATTCTGATGACACGTGTCACTATTTATCAACACGTGAAGTTGTTTTGATGACACGTGTCACTATTATGGTGACACGTGTCGTTGTTTTACGACTTACGTATCGATTTTTACGACACGTGGCAATATTTTATCAGCACATAACATTGTTTTGATGACACGTGTCACTATTTTGGTGACACGTGTCGTTGTTTTACCGACGTATGTATTGATTGTGATGACACGTGTCGTTGTTTTACGGACTTGCGTATTAATTGTGATGACACGTGTCAATATTTTATCAACCCTTTTACTATTTTATGGCACATGTCACTATTTTGATGTCACATAGTGATGTACGTCTAAATACGTAATGAAATTTCATCATACAAGCTCAGATTTTGATGATATTCGTCGTAATTGACGACACGTGACTTTCGCAAATTAACATGCAATTGGTTCTCAAAGGACGTGTGGTGATTTTTTCATGTCACGTGGCACGGGTTATTATTGTGTTGTTCCTGTGTCACCTTTTTCAAGCAACGAAGCACAGTTTCATTGACACGTCGTAAATTTTGGACAATGTGTGTTTTAGTATCGAAGAAAAAGATGATATTTTGATGTCACGTGTAAACATAGGTCACGATTTGGTGACACGTGTCGCATTCCTGACATTAGGTATCACAATTGAGATAAAACGCATTGCACCTGAAACAACGCATGTCATAATTGAATAAAATATTGCGCGTAATTCATAATACAAGTTGCATCACGGTGACTTGTGTCGCAACGATAGAATTTACACGTGTCATGATAGTGAAACGTGTCACAATTGAATAAAATATTGTGTGCAATTCACTATGCAAGTTGCCTTGTGGAGACACGTGTCACAATTTAGGAATTCACACGTGTCTTATCACAATGACACGTGTCACTAATTGTTAACACGTGTTATAATTGACAAAAAGAATTTTACAATTTTACACGCAAAACTTGATTATTGACACGTGTCACATGGTGTCACTCAACCCCCCCCCCCCAAAAAAAAAACGTATTTCTCGTCTCGAATGCATCATTTTGACGAAAAATTCTCGACGAAACTTCACTTCTTGAAACACTAACACGTAATTTTCACGCATATCGTAGGTTCGATAGATCGAGGCGATTCGGACGCGGAAAGCGAATGCATCCGAGAGTTAACCAGAAGCGACGACGAGTTCGCCGAAGACGAGCTGAGCTTAGGCGAACATCATCATTTACCAGCGGTAAAAGGGCATTCGGGCGCCAGCTCGTTACAAGGCTCAACCGGTAACGACTTGTGTCGCGATGTAGACTCGTCGGACGCGGACGACCGTAGCAGATTCCTGTGCCATCGCGGTCCGTGTATTAGGGCGCCAAACGGGCGTAATTTAAGTTTACCGCCGAACCGTAGAAGTAGGCAGTATCCGCCGTCGAAGTATCAAAACAGAAGTCAGCAATCGTTACCAGATCAGAAAAGGTGAGTTTTGGGGAATCCATAGCGATGTTCAGCTATACCGAGGAATGTGTAAATGGTGATTCTTTTCTAGGCCTCGCAGCTTGGATCGAAGACGCGACAAAACGTGGAGGAACAAGGTGAATAATACGCCGGACGCTAACGAATTCCACGAAGGCCTGTTACTGGACGCGTTGTACCAGATGTATCCTAACGTGAGCATCAACGCTCACACGAATTCTGGTCGCGCTCCGACACGGTTACCATATATACTGCCAGTAAGCACCAACGCTCAACAGCCTACCATCGTGAACCCGTACGAATCCGTACCGGTGTTGAATCATTTGCGTCAGCACAATCAACGTCAGCATCATCATCAGTCGTTGTATGGCCACAGGCATCAATACTATCCCGGTATCGCGACCGTGCGCACGCCCCAAGATAATTTCACGACTACCTTTCGACAGCAGCATAAGCCCATAAGTCAAGACTCCGATTCCGGATATAGTAACAATACATCCGGCGGAAGAGGTTCGAGTAGTTCGAGAAGTAAAAATGAAACTTTAAAAAGGATATCAACCCATAGTGAATTTCCACTGTCGTAGCCATTCTTTTGTACTGTCGCTATATCCGTAAGCTTTTCTATAGGTTCGTCTTGAGAATTCGTGGTTTTTTTCCTTTTATAGAATTTCACGTTGTTTTTGTTTTTTCTTTTATATAATTATTTTTCTATTTTGTTAACGAAGTGTTTTTTTTCTCTATGCGATTTACTTTTTTTTTTTTGTAATGTACACGTGTATTTTTCTTCTCTCTTTCGTGAAACGAAGAGTTTTTCTCTGAGGGATTCTTTTTTATTTCATATTGGTGTTTACTCGCGTGAATGCTTCGGTGATGGCGAAATGATCGCGTAGGTTTATTTTTTAATATTTCGAAACGAAGTTTTTGTTGATTTAATCACGTTGAAAATTTTTATTATGATTTTTAAAGAATTTTATTTTTCTGAGCATTGACCGAGTCAATGTTTCTGTGGAGAAGGTGCAGAAATTATATGAGCAGTGTTGACAATTTTATTAGTTTTAATGAATTTTTATTTGAATGAAATAACAATGATGCGATCATTGTTGTTCAATTTTTAATTTTTTTTTTATTTGAGAAATTACATATTTTTATATTTTATTTTCGATTAAAATTTGCTGATTTTTTGAATCTTAACTGAGTTATTGTTTTGATGGGTAAATAAAAAAGGACAGAAATTGCAATATCGAGCAGTGTTGCCAATCTTATCTATTTTAGTAAATTTTCATTAAATTGAAATTACAATAGTGCAATGATTTTTAAAGAATTTTACTTTTCTGAGCATTGACTGAGTTGATGTTTCTATCGAGAAAGTGCAGAAATTATATGTGCAGTGTTGACAATTTTATTAGTTTTAATGAATTTTTATTTGAATGAAATAACAATGATGCAATTATTGTTGTTCAATTTTTAATTTTTTTTTAAATTGAGTAATTACATATTTTTATATTTTATTTTCGATTAAAATTTGCTGATTTTTTGAATCTTAACTGAGTTAATGTTTCGATGGGTAAATAAAAAGGACAAAAATTGCAATATCGAGCAGTGTTGCCAATCTTATCTATTTTAGTAAATATTCATGAAATTACAATGATGCAATCATTACTATTCATTTTTTGTTTGTTTTTTTTTAATTGAAAAAATTTCATGTTTTTATTCTTTTTGATGTTCGATTGAAATTTAGATTTTCACAGTGCTGCCATTTTACATACTCGAAATAACGAACTGTCGTTAAGAGAATTGAAAATTGACGAATATTTTAACCAAGAGACGAAAAGTTGTTCAGCATAGACAATAATACGAAAATATGTAACTTAAAACCCAAGTGCACACGAACATCGTAATTTGAGTAAAATTTAAAATGTTCTTCACAATAGTTTCATCATGTACTTGAAATTGTGTAAAAATTCGTATCGAAATTTAAGAACATTCAAAGACAAGACGCCTGGTCTTAGTGATAGCTTTATTTACTGCCAAAAGAAAAGACCTTGTATCATTTAGCCATCAGTATATGGAATTTACATTTAGTTGTATATGTTTGTAAATGTGCGTACAATCATTGCATACCATTTTCTTTTGTATATTCTACGAATGACTTTTTCCTTCTTTTTTTTTTTTGTAAAAAAATGTATAATTTTGTGTGATCATTTTAATTTATTTTTTACGACAAAAAACTAGTCTTCTTTATATTATACGTACCATTCGCACTTTTCTTGTAGATAAAAAATATAAATTTCGATGTACACATTAATTTATATTCGTTATACAAATAAAATCTTTATATAATTCGTGCACTTTTGAGTTGTTGAATAACACGTTGTTTTTCTTAAATGAAATCCTAGTCGTAAAATAGTTGTGAAGAGTGAAACTATGAGAAAAAAACAAAAGTAATAAAAATAAATTGAGACTTCCTATTGGAAAAGTTAGAATACACCTGGGAAATTAATGCGAGGGGTTTTGAAAAGGCCAGGTTAAATTAGGAGCAATATTTAGGGTGAAGCCCCAACGTTAGTAGGGTTTTAAAGGGAGTAAAAGATAGGGACCAAAACTGATAATGTCAAGGAAAAGATTACGTCTCGGTATTAGAGGGTTAAAAAATTCTTTTTGACGTCGACCAACTCGGTAATGATGAAATATACACGTCTCTTACTATAATGTCGGTATAGTTAGAAATTAAGAAAAATCCGACTTTCGCAGGCGATTTTTTTCAACCGGACAGGTAATTTTCATAAAGCCGAACGATTTAAATTATATACAGCTTTAGATAAACGGCTAAAGTTACACTACATTTAACACAGCCTCGTAAAAATATTAATGTTATTCGCGTATTTTATGACTTCCAAGCGCCTTTTTTTTACGCCCTTGCACGTGAAATTGCGTACAGACGAAAATGGCTGTTTTTACTGTGAAATTAACAAAAATGAGCAGTTGCGGTTATCAATGGCTGCGAATTCGTTTGGTGAAATGCCAGATTTCTTGATGGTGTTTTCCATGTTCTGGAATATGACTTGATCGATATGTGGATCAACAGGGTCTGGGTATTTGGTCATCACAACTAAGCTATCTAATATGATGAAATAACAATTACGTCGAGTTGTTAGTAAAAGTGTTCAAAAATAGTAAAAAGGGTTTTCAAAAATTAGAACACGAACCTATATGAAAGGTTTTGAAATCAAAACATGTCCGTAGAAGAGCAGCTCCTTGAGGATACGTTTGCAGGAAAACCGTGTGTTGTGAAACATTGCCCAAAGCTGAATCAGCAAATTATTTCTTTATGTGTATTTAAAATGCATTTTTTTCGGTAATAAGTATTTTTAGTATTTGTTCAGATTATCATTACTTACATGTGTAATAATCGAAGATAAAATTTCCCGAAGTTTCATTGACAATTTGTAAATTACCACTCCACTCGAACGATGCTGGTATCCTTGAAAATAAAATTTTTTTCAAAATTCATCACCTTGCGTAAATTTTGATATTAATGGGACTCCTACATTGCTAAGTAACACACGACAATTTTTAAATAAATTACAAACACTTACAGTGGCAATGAAAACGAAGTCTTTACGTCTGAGGTATTCTCATTTTTGAAGGCAATTTCATTGATTTGACAACGTACAAATTTCCACGGCGAATATGGTCCAAGTACCCAATGCACATACCATTTTCCTTGAATCTACATGTAAAAACCTGTCACTAGAATATGCACGGAGGAGAGGAGGTATTTTATTTTCACAACGGTGACGCTCAAAATTAAGAAATTAAAAAAACATCGTAGAAGGTGACGGACAGAGGTGATTCACTTACAAATTAATATGAACGCATTGATTCACCGACTAAAGAAATGATTCGGTTGATTCATCACACACGTCTAACTTGAAAATTGAAGGGGCCCCAAAATTTTGAATTTGTTTATAACTCGAGCAATTCTGTTGATTAAAAAAAAAGTGCTAAGGACATTTTTAAATGTAGATCTCACTACATGCAGTAAAATCAGTGATTTGGTATTTTTGCCTAATTTCTAATCTGAAGGAATAAAAAAGGCGAAAAAAATTCCCACACAATGTGGCGCCTTTGATATTAAAGATAAGCAAATTTCGTTGATATCTTTTTTGTAGAACTGATTAAAATCTACAAAAAAGGTGATGACAAAATTTTGCATATCTTCAATATCGAAGGCGCTACATCGCGTGAGAATTTTATTGGCTTTGTTACTCCTTTAGATTGGAAATTAGACAAAAATATGAAATAATTGATTTTGTTGTACGTAATGAGATGTGCAGAAATGTCATCACACATTTTTTCTATTGAAGTATTAGGTACTCGAGTTATTGAGCGCGTAAAAAATTATGTACAAGTTCAAAAATTCGACGTCCCTTCAATTTTCAAGTTAGATAACCCTTCATCATAATGTTTTTTTTTCCAATTTCTTACCGTTGAAATATCGCTCGTTACTCGTTTTTCACCTTGTATACTTGAAATTGGAACTAAAATATACGATAAAATCTCAACTTACGTCATGTAAAGTAGTCGAAGTATTGGCCGAAGTTTGCGGACAAGATCCGAAAAATTCTCCGAAATCGTTCAACTGCGAATATCCATTTTGAAATAAGCATAATACGAAAAATATATTAATCAATAAACCTAGTCCGATCATGTTTGATGACACGTGTACGAAAACGTTCAGGTTATTTTGAAGACACGAAGAAAAATCGATGTATTGTTTTCTAAAACATGAAATTTTATTTATATGCGAAAATTTAAAGGAAGTTTTTACGAGAAAAGTACTCGATGGTGTCGTTTACGTTACTCATCAAATTTATCTCGAAAAGTTGCGCGTAATCGAGCACTCAAGTATTTATTTTTTATTTTATTATTTAGCATATTTTGCGTGGGTTAGTTAATTTCATTGACCTCGTGAAGTGAACAATCAATTCTTCGTGGAAAATTGCCAATTTGATTAAAAAAGTAACAGAAATTTCCATATTGGGAATATTTTTCAAAAGATTAAAAAAATATTAAAAAGTTATCGTGGTGATCAAAATTTGTTAAATTGATAAAAATGCAACGAAAAATTCTCCCGTTAACAAAAAATTCTCAATTTTGCTGAAAAATCTATTTGTTCTGTGTCATAAGGAATCAGCTTGACATGTGACGCTTTTTCGTGACGATTTTCAATTTTGTGTGCCACAGCCGAGACATGAAATTATCAAAAAATTAATAGCGGATTCGCAATAATCCTGACGATACTTTATATCAAAAAAGAAAATCCACGAAATTTTCCAACAATGATAAAAATTTCCTGAATTGACAAAAAGTCATAAATCTTTTGACGTGATGAAAATTTGCCAAATAAACAAAAAAATGTGTTTAAAAAACAATAAAACTTCTAGAAAAACAAAAAATAACATCGGTAAAAAAATTTTTATTAGAAAATTAAAAAACGTAAAAAATGTATAAAAATATTATTTCAATTCTTAATCATAAAAACATTCGAAATCGTGATCGTAAAAATGAAATCAGTTTGAGAAACTAGAAATTCTAAAATGTGAAAGTTTAATTTGCAAAATTAATTATTCACAACTAAATTGATCTATTGCGACGAAATCATTCGGTGATAATCCTGCATTTTTAACGGTCTCTCTCATTTTTTCGAATATACTATCTGGAACATTCTTGTCATCAGGGTCCTGATACAAAGTGGCAACTTCTAAACTTTCTGTAAATCAAAACCATAATTTATTTTTTACTTATTCATTGAAAATTGAAAAATTACGAATATTAAATGCAAACCCAGATGGAAAAGTTGGAAATCCAAACATGTCCAGAATAGAGCAGCTCCTTCGTTGTATGTTTGTAAAAACACAGTTCTTTGGTAAATGTTTCCTAAAACTAAAATAAATAGGTTTTATTTTACAAGATGGAAATTTCAATGTTATAATTTGATTACAAGTAAATTAGGAATTTTTTTTAATAACTTACTGGTTTTATAATCGAAATCGAATTTCCCAGTTCGATCGTTCACTTTTTGCACTAAACCATCCAATTCGAAAAAGGCTGAAGCCCTGAAAATTTAAAAAACTCTTAATTCTGAGCATTAATTATTACAATAGAAATACTTTAAAATTAGAAATTTTTCCTGTTTTCAAGAAAAATTGTTTTTATAGAGCTTGGTTTAGATTAAAAGCTAAAAATTGATGTCACAAAAATAATGACGTCATTGATTTGATTCAGCGAAACGAGGGATATAAAGTAACGAGCATGACGTCATCAATTTACGCAAATAAAAAATCAGTCTGTTGAGGTCATAGAAAGTCGTCTGAATTATTTGAAAAAAAGTTTTTAATTCCTCTTCCTCTAAAATTAAAGTACTTTGGAAACTCCCACGTGAAAAATTCTAATCATCAGATTCAAAATTCCTGATGATAAAGTACTTACGCGGTCAATGCAAAAAGTGTCTTAAGACTTGAAGTTTCATTATTTTGCGTGGTAATTTCGGTAGATTGGCATTGAAAGAATTTCCAAGGCGTGTATGGGCCAAGCACCCAATGAATATACCATTTTCCTTCGATCTGTTTATTTAAAAATACTACATTAGCGAATTTTAACGTTTAAACGAGGAAATACTTGTTTTCACTTACGTCATCGAGAGTAGTCGAATTTTCCGCTTTCGTTTGAGGACACGGACCGAGTAATTTTCCGAAACGTTTCAATTGAGAATTACCATTTTGAAAGGAGACGATAAATATACAAATCAATAGACCGAACTTGATCATATTTACTTAATAGTAAATCACAGTGAAAAAATTAAAATTTAGTAGTTATCTCGAAACACAATTCGAATAGAATAAAATCGTATTTTCAAAACTCGAAATTTTATTTATCGTTGTATTTGCAGGAAAATTATCGAAAGTTTGAAAGTACTCGAGTCTGATGATATTACTCAGCTGATAAATCTTAAAAGTAAACAAATCATGTTTACCTGTTGGGCTATACCCAGATTAAGTGGCAATACTATGAAAGAACTGTGTGTTTTTTTCATTAGAATCTACCGATTACGTTTATCTTAACACAAAACGTTGTTTTTATGACGAATTAACAAATGAATCATTTAAAAGTAAACGTATCTTGAAGTATTTTGCATTTTTTATCAATTTTTTATTAGGTTATATGCAACAAAGAAGTCATACGTTGTAGGAAGAGTGGGAAATTTGATTAAAATAGGTTATCATCGTTTCCCGATGTGACTCTTCACCCCTTCAATGTCTTTTTAATTTTATGAATGTACAGAAATATCGCAGAAGTTGGTATTTGCAATTACAATACGTTTATTTCATGACTTGTTCAATTGAAAATATAAATATGTTACGTCAAGTTTTTCTATAAATACCAATTAAAAAACCATTCATATTTCACACGTTTGATCAATAACAACAAAAGACTCCGGAGGAACTCCAGCTCCCTTGAGAAAACTTTCCACTTTGTCCAAAACACCTTGTGACAATTTTGTGGGATCTTTGAATTTCGTTATCAGTTGGATGCTCTCTAAAGACAATACAAATATTGAAACACCCTCAGATACATATAAGATTTTCGATGAGTGATGTCTTTAAAATAGGCTGATTAGTAGACTCACCAACGTGGAAGAACTCGTAGTCTGAGCAAGTCCATACCAAAGCAGTATCTTCGGGGTAGGATTGCAATAAAACAGCCCTCTGAGGCACGCCACCAAACCCTATTATCAAAGATATTGACAAGTGAGGTCGTTGAAAAACACGAATTTGGATTTCATTTGGAGTTTGTTCACTTACAACCGTCGTATTGGAAATTGATCTCTCCTCCGTTTGAGGATTCCAAGGGTCGTACTTCTCCGTGTAGTTGAAACGATATCAATGGGCTGAAAATCATATCACAAATAAATTCATTAAATTAATCATTTTTCTGTTTTTCCGCTGATTTCTATTTCTAAATATATCAATGTTCTTGAAGAGTTTCAAATATAGTAATAAATTGGAACATCACTTATGAAGATTTAAGAACGGAATGTTCCTTGTTGATTTGATAACACGTTTATCACTGAAGTTAAGTAAAAAAGACTGTACAAAAGATCACATACCCTAAATAGCGAAAATTTGTGGTAATAGTTGAACCATGGATTGTCGGCGAAAGATTCAAAACATGCGAATGGCATCTCGTGTACTTCATAGGTGAATAAGCAGTACTTAACCAATGCGTATACCACTTCCCATTGATCTAAACACCTTACATCAGCAATCAACAACATCGATTTATTTTAATATTCGACTTACTTCCTCAAAACTCATTTGAGCTCCTGGTTTAAATTCAGGACATCCTCCGAAAAATCCTCCGAAAATGTTTCTCTGTGAAATTACACCTTGCAGAGGTGTCAAAGAAATACAAATCAATAGAAATTTTTTAATCATTTTGAAAATTTTCCACTCGATTTTTATCTAAGCCGACTAAGAATTAGATGACTAGTAATTTTAGAAATGTAAGTCCTTTTATAAACCATTCTTGAGTATATTTGGCAAAAAAAATTCAAGGATGTCAAATACTCAAGAACTATTTCCAAATATTATCACGTCGAGGTTGAGAAATTTTCAATAATCGTGAAGAGCTTCACCAATGGTTATTTTGAGGAATCACCTAATGGATTTTCAAGTTTTGTGTTAAAATTCTTTGTGTGGTTGAAGAGTTCTTATCCTACTTATTCGAAAAATTTTGAAACAAATACATTTTCACAAAAACGAAAATATGGAAGTATGTAATTAAGATAAATCACTTTTTGACATTTTTCATGTCTCGGCTATGGCACACAAAATCGAATATCGTCACGGGAAAGCGTCACACGGTTGTCATGGTGACGCGTCATGCTCGTGAGTGATAATGATAATACCGTCATGTCATGATAAGTGATAACATGTCATAGATAACATAGAGATAACAAGCCATTGTCATGGTAACATATCATTGTCACGAAGTAGCATGAAAATGCCACACTGTGTTGCAGACTTGTACGCAAGCTGTGAAGCTGATGCTGTATGGTACAGAACGAATACTTTGAATAAGTTTTTTGATAATCTCACCTTCTCACCTGAATTAATATTTAAATCGAAATTAAACGAATAATTCGCAGTTTTTGTAGAGGAGGGTTATAGAAATCTGAAACTTCTAGTTTATCAATTACAATCATACTCAATGGTCTCATAAATACATAATATAAATTTTTATGAATAATCTAGGTATACTGTATCTTTATCACACGTACCTCTCTTTCCCTTCAACTCACCTCTTGAAAAATGTCAACTAAAAGGAAATGTCAGAGTATTTTTAGAGATATCCTCTCGCTTGGTCTATTCATTTCTGAACTAAATTAAATTTCCTCTATATCGTTGCACGTTACAAGAAAAATTGATAAGTTCAAGTTACTATGTAGCTTTTCCAAAATTGTAACATGTAATTTACACGAATTCATAAAGCTTTTTGACATTTCGTAACTGACAAAAGAATAGACATGCTTTATATATGTGAATGAAAAGCGAAACTATCGCGTACGTTATTTTCAAAGCACAAGTTTCAAATTGGTGAGACCTTTTATCGTATATAAAGCTGCTTTCTATCGTCAAAGAACAGAAGTATTTATGAACAAACTAAAGAAGTCACGATGTAACATAAAAAGAGGGTTGAATGTTTCTTCGAAAATTACATAGAGAAAGAGTAATTCCATATATTTTGTTTCCTTCAACAAACCTATTTAATTATAATATTGTACATATAAATTGCAAAAATACACGTATCCCTGACTTAGGTTTCACCGAATAATCAACGAATTGCTCATTTTAGCTTTTTATTTCCCGGCCTCGAGGAAAATTAAGCCTCATGTGTGTTGAAAAAAGAATAAATTATTATGAAACGTGCACGAAGTACCTTGGTGAAAATTTAGTACACACGTGTCAAATAAATTTTTGCGGCGAGCATTTTCGCGATTAGTTTTAATTGCCTTCTGGCAATGAACCGGCGAATATAACACACATAGGATTTGTAACAGTGAAATACACGTCACTGTGATTTTTTTCCCGCTTCTATGCAGTAATTTCTCGATTCTGTGCGAAGATTAAAATCTACGTTAAGTACGTAAAGGAGAATGTAAATGGCGAAAAGACCGTCAGACATTTTAATTAAAGGAAGAGGTCTTCCTTAATTAAACAACCTTTCTGTTTTAATTACTATGGAGTTTACTTAACGCACGACCTCTCATGATGTTTGTTTTTAGTTTTAGCATTTCTCTTGCAAGTCTCTTTTGCAGAAAAATTTAAATCATTTGATTTGTAATTCATTAACTATGTTGCTACGTGTTTGTAAATAATAAGCAATTAAAAATAATAATCAAGCCGAATTCATCTTTTGCGTAGTCGAGAAAAATGCATATTGCGAGGCTTATTGACATTTTCTTTGAAATCGTACAGTCTGTAATTAATATTCGTCGCGTTGCGGAGAGTTTTTTATGCAAAAAAACGAACACAAATTGGGATATTTTTTACGAATTAGTCGTTTTTTCTTAATTAAGGAGATAATTTTTACAATTGTTAGCTTCAAAGAAGTTCTAAAAGGAACGATTACTTTCAATTTTTGTATAATTTTTCGAAAAAAAGTTGTAGAAGTTACCGGGAGTTTTGTGTTTTTCCTGCACAATTTGGTTATGCAACTTATTATACTTATAATTTAGGTGAAAAAAATCAGGAAGATTTATAGGATAATTATTTTTCATGAAAACGTAAAAAGTTAGAATAATGACTCAATTACGTTTTGGTTCGTAGCTGAATAGTGAATCTAAGAATATGAATGCAAAAAGCATTAGGCATAAAAAAGAAATTTTAAAAATTTAAAATTCGTAGCAAGCAAGAAGAAAAATTCAAACTCTCTGATTTGATTAATAAAAATAAATCCCTGAATCTTAATAATAATTCACAAGATGCAAAAGCATCTTAAATTGTGAAATCAATAGATTGCGACGAAATAAAGTAGTTTTCAAAAGAAAAATTCTATAACGTGATCAAATCGTAGAATTAAATTCAAAAATTAAGCGTGATAAGAAGAACGTTTTTATGAAATGTGATCACTAACTAGCTCATGCGTGCAACTTAGACAGCTATGCTCGCACACCGGTGATAAGTGATCACCGTCTTTGATAACAGATCAACACAATCGCAATTTACAATGTGTTTAGTTAGTTTTAGTTTTTGTTAAATTTATGGTTGAAATGTGTGATCATTGATCGGTAGTCTATTTGCGATTGACATATTCCCATATTATTGAAAAATATGGCCGAATTGACTCCAATTCAAGAAGAGTTGGAGAAAAACCGAAAATTCGTTCTAGAGAACGAATGGATGGTAAGAGCAAATTATCATCGAATATTCAATCTGTTTTAATTTTGTAACTAAGAAAGAAATGTTTTCTCAACTATTCATGCGTTTATCAGATCAGACCTTGCAAGATTTACAATCTTGAATACAAGGAATGTACGAAACTCAGATCACGGTTTTACCAATACTACAGAGATGGTGAATTAACCGATTGTAACCCTTGGAAGTTTGAGCATAAATTGTGTACACAATTGCAGAAAAAGGATGATTTCGCTTCCGGTGTAAGAAACTTGTTAACAATTACCACAAACACAATGATGATTTGCGTATTTACCAACAGGCGCAACTAGTAAGACTTGAAATGGAGAGACTAGATCGTCGAGCGCAACTGCACAGAGAAAACGATGTTTGGAAACCACGTATAAAGCGACCACCTCCGAATTGGAATGTTCTGTTGCCAGAAAAACTCCAGGAAAAACAAAAAGAAAGCTACTTTATAGGCAAAGAAGAGGAAATGAAAAGTATGCTTGATGTAAGCAGCTCTTGGTGTTCCATTGCGTAATTTAATTTTTAATGCGATAATTTCCTGTGTTCTAGTATCAGAGTATGTATTGATGCATAATGTGATCAATGTTATATTATTTGTGTATCATGTTTCGTTTAGTTAAATTGTTGAATTCATTGAACTGTTCATTTAGCGAGTTGGAGATGAAAGTTTGATCGGGTTTCTGTACCGTAGTTTAATGCGAAATAGGCGTTTCTCAGAAATTATAGTTTTATTTATTCTGAAAAAGATTACCAGTCAACATGATATTTCATTGTTCTTCGTACAAATAAACAATAATCAACTGGTGATATGTGGTACATCATGTGCAACGGAATTGAAAATTATAACATAGCATACAAGATGAAGCCAAACTTGTCAACGTTCATATTTCAGTAGAAAAAAAAATACATATAAAATCTATTTATTCTGCTTAAAAACATAAAATTGTTGTAAATATTCTTCTTCTAAAGGATGCAGCGATGGTGCTGGTATTACCATGCAATGTAGCGGAGGACCAAGTTCAATATCAATTATTTTTTCTAACGAACAAGCGACGATATTTTGATCACTAGCGCCTACTCTAGCCAATCCAACACATAACGTATTCCGTTCAATACCTGAATCATAATGAAAAATAACTACATGTATTTCTTCAATTTCATGAAAAAAGGATCACATACTGACCTATTGTGTCTCCTTTCATTTCAATTATATTTAATAACTGGTGTGCGGCTTCTTTCACAGACATGAAACGTGGAGGTAAATATTGCTTCACTTTTTTCGTTAAACTATCTGGAGTAGGTTCTTTTACTTGAATATCTGAAAAATAAAATCAGTGATTCGAAATTGCAAATTTTATATCGTTACCATATCGTCACTAACCTAACAAACATAAAGTGTGAAGATTAGATTTCATATTACGTTCAAGTTTCTCTATAAAACTATCAGGTTTCCATGAATCAGTCCAGTAAGGAATAGATATCGTTTCACCGAAATTATAAAGCTATAGCAAATGAAAAAATGAATTTAAAATTGAGGATTTCCAAAA
This sequence comes from Maconellicoccus hirsutus, assembly GCA_003261595.1. Taxonomy (NCBI): domain Eukaryota; kingdom Metazoa; phylum Arthropoda; class Insecta; order Hemiptera; family Pseudococcidae; genus Maconellicoccus; species Maconellicoccus hirsutus. Next base: position 27,242 of record QBDW01000863.1, read on the forward strand.
AACAAACAACCAACCTGTAATCCACAACATGCGACGGAATTAAAAATAGAAGCATTGTGCACTATAGAAGTTTTGATATTTTTTTCATTCGCTCTGAGAATTAAATCAGTATGAGTAGTAGCAGCTACAGGATCTCCAGCAACCAAAAATGCAATATCTTCGTTATCAGCGTTTCGTAAAATCTCATCTGAGTTCATTTCTACCATTTCTCGATCAGCTATAATCAAACTTCGGCCGTAGAATTTTTCCTAGGAAATTCGCAACGGAATGTTACTTTATTCAGAACAGAAGAGTAATTCTACATATGATTAAATTCTTACTAAATCTTCTTCGCTTCTCCATATTATTGAGGTGTAATGCTCTAAATATACTCTACTGGCTTGTTTGACGATTTCTAATCCTTTGACAGTTATGTCTTTTTCGTCGTATAATCCTATTCCAATTAAATAGAACATTTTAACGATTTTAATTTCATGGAAACATTAAAAAACAATGAAATTTGAAGAACCGGGCTCGTTGATAAATTATCTCGTGATAACGAAGTAACACGTGTATTTTGTGTGGCGAATTAACGATCGTTACGTGGTCACACTGATATTCGAATCATTTCGTTCGTTCGTACTTGTTCGTCTAAAGGAGTCAATATTGATCAGAAAATAGTAAATAAACCAGTAATCAATCGTGTTGTGCACTTTGATAAGCCTGTGCTACTTTTAAATTAATATGCAGAATCGAGTATGATTTAAATTACAGTTTAATTCGCGATCATGAATTTAATTTAGATAATTTTCATTATAAAGTAAGAAATTCTCGCTTCAAGTGTTCATTTTGGTGTTCTATTCATCGAATACACGTTCGCTTGTTAGCATCTTCAATTCTTCGATTTATGCAATTATTTTCACCTTAAAAATTATTCGTGTTCTGTTTCCATAACTCGATTGGTAAGTTTTTTACGTTTACTAGTATTGCATCATGTTTCGAATGCATTAATATGCATCATACATACGTGTCCTTTCCAGTTTCCAATAACAAAATGTAACATAATGAGTTGGAAATAGCTGAGATGAATTTTCGTTTATATATTTATTTAATATTTTGGTTTTCACCAGCAATGGCCGATAAATCGTGGACCTTTCGTGTTCATCACAACCCGAATTACGTCGGAACAATGAGTATCACAGGAGACTGCGACTCGTTGGGTAATTGGAGTTCCGGCAAAATAGTCCGTCTGCAGCTCGACGAGTTAGTAATTCCACATTACATTTTATACAACGATGGAATTTTGTATCATGTTTAATTCACAGCACTACAAATACGTGGATCGGTACATTAGATATTCCCGCCGATCGAGACGTTCATTATAGATACGTTCTATGTACGTTTATCGACTCGAGCCACCCTCAGAAAACCATGATTCACCAGTGGGAAACAAATCTACAACCTCGAATCGTTAAAAGTACCAGTGAGTAGTTGATAAAAAAGTCCTTGAATTTTAAATAAGGATACGTTTATTTAAATCGTAAACGATCCTGATTTGAATTCCGTCGAAGAGCATGTTTACAAGATAACAACAAAATCCGTTCCAAGATAAACCACGATTCATTGATAAAAACATAAAAATAAAGGAGTTGATGTAATCATTTAGTATCTTATCTGTATTTATGATATTTATCTAAAAAATATTTTGCGAAATGACGTAACAATATGATGAAAAAATTACCCAATGTTATTTGCAATTGCAGGTGTGTATGATGAATCAAAAATCGACGTCGATGTTTTCGGTCTATCGGAAAATTCGAAAAAAATCGAAGGCGGTTGGCTCACCTCCGATGTACTTGTTCAATTAAGCCTTCATTCAAACGCCATTCAATGGCAATCGTCGAATTTACAAAATAAAAAAGTATAGTTCAATCTATGTATAGAAATTATCTTTCGTAATTCAATCAACTCCATTGTATCGTTTTACAGGTTAACATCAAAGTATTATCATCACTCTCGTGCGATATAGGAAGCGGTGTAGGTTGCTCGGAGATTTTAATATCTGTAAGTATTCGTATCGAATAATTTTCCTGTAAATAGAGAATTTTAATACTCGTCGAGTCAACGCACCAAAATCTATATTGTTCTTTGTTTTCATCATAAACAAAGGTCGCGTCATTTGTATTGGCGAAGTTTCAAAAATATTCCTCGTGTTCGCGTGCTGTAAAAAAATATCGAATATTTTTCATAATGTCTTTGTTCATTGGCCTTGAATTTTTTACCGTTATGACACGCAAAAAGAATCGTTGTGTTTTACTTCTACGTTTTTTTACGCCGAAAAATAGTGAGTAACTGAACAACTGAACAAATAAATTTGTAGAGTTGGAAAAGCTATTATCAATTTTTACAAGAAACAACGTTAAGTTACTTATCGGAATTTATCGAGTAATAAAATAATTCTTTAAATGATTTAGACGAGGTTTTAATTCGAATTCTCGAGTAGAGAAACGAGATATGGTCTCTTTATTTAAATTCAAACGAAGATTTTTAATTTTTCCTCAAAAATTGCTCGATTTGTGAAATCGGAGAGAATTGGTGGATTTTCGTATTTATTCGGGTATTTTCGGTTGTTATCGATTTTTTAAATCTATTTTGCAAGATTTTCGACGAATATTGCGATTTTTTTGATTTTTGTAATTTTCGGTGATTTTAACTGATATTTATTCGGATACCTTCGGTTATTTCCGATTTTTTTATTTATTATCCGAGACTTTTGACGAATATTGCAATGTTGTCGATTTTTGGTAAACTTCGGTGATTTTCGTACTTACTCGGGTACTCTCGTGTTTCATCGGGTATTTTCGGTTGTTTCTGATTTTTTTATTTATTATTCGATATTTTTAACGAATATTGCAATATTATCGATTGTTGTAACTTTCAAAAATTTTCGTATTTATTCGGGTATTTTCGGTTGCTTCCGATTCTCTTATTTATTACCCATGATTTTTGACAAATATTGCAATATTGTCGATTTTCGGTAATTTTGGTGTTTATTCGGGTATTCTCGTTATTTATCGCGTGTCTTCGGTATTTCCCTATCTTTTCTACAATAATGCGAGATTTTCGACGAATATTGCGATAATATGTAATTTAATGATTTTTGACGTTTATAAGCGCGCGTCAAAAATGAAAACTAAAGCTTTTAACCATTAATCCGATATATTTAGCCTTTTACAGAGGTTTTGAATTACATTTTCTACGATGAAAGTACATCTAAACAACTCGAATACATTATTGTTACAGAATTCGCTTATGTGTTGTAAATAATAAAAAGTATCGCTGCGAAGTAGAGAAGTAACTGTCAACGAAATAAAAAATTCTTTTAATTAATGAGAAATCGCAATGCCAACGTGTCATGACGACTGCCCGAACGAACGTGTGCCTAATGCATCGAAAGTGTAATTATTTGTAACACTGATGTAATGATTTATCGCAGGTATCAAACGGAGACGGCAAATTATCTACGCAGGAGGAGAACGGGTACCTTTATGATGGAGCCGATTCAGCTATATTTCTAACACGTGCTTTTTCCATCGATAAATTAGTAAGTACGATGGCATTGTGGGAGTTTGCACTTGTGAAGATTCGCTTGCGGTGGTTTACATAATTACCTCGTGTAAACGATGCGAAATTATCCTTGAGATAAAAATTATTCTTACGATGCTCATCGGACGTGTTTTACATTATTCTTATCGCATTACGAGCATTTACAATAATTAGCCTGGCGGGTTTTTCGAACAATCGCTTATCTGTAAGCGACCGAAACGCGTGATGGGTTCAAATTTCAACATGGTAAAGTATTTAGGAGCGTTGAAATGGATTAATTTTAATACAGATGTTGAATTACGCATAGTTTAATGATAACGAGCTGATATGTGAAGCACGTGAAGCTATTTGAAATGACGTTCGTGGTGAATTACACCTTGTTTATGCTTGAAATTACGCTTCCAAGTGGCCTAATCGACCAGGTGGATTTATTTGAAATAGCGATAGCGTATTTCATTTTGGATTGATTTTGAATAATTGTAAAATTGATGTAATTATTTTGTCATTTCGCAACCTTGAAAATATTTTTTATTTTTGAATTGATGCGCGTTGCTTCTAAATCGACTTTGTTGGAAGTAATTCGCGAAAAATTTTTAAAATTTTACGTAAAAAAAAATAATATTAAAAAATTTTATGAAATTATTGTAATTTTTCAAATGATTGTTGGTTTATATGTTAAAAATATTTCATAACAGTTACATAATTGGATGACTAAGAAAACCAGAAAAATTCTAGAATTTCTTGATTTTACTCGAAATTAAGTATAAGTATTTGCCCCCTTCCCCCTCCCTTCACTTATTCTAGTATTCCATTAATAAGTACTTTTATAATTACCTTAAACTGTCGAAAGAACTGGATGAATTTTATGCGAGTAAATTCATTAAAAAATATCAATCATGTAATTACAGTCCAGGCGATAAAATATTTCGTTTTAATTTTTTCAACAGGGTTTCATTTTTGAGTTCACTGACCCTGGTAACGAAACTGAGAAAAGTGGCGAAACCGAGAGGAAAAAATATTACAGTTTTTTGGTTCTAGAGAATAAATACCATAATAGCGATGGCACATTAACGATTCCAATTCATTCGGAGCAGCGTCAGTATCTAGGAACACTTTCAGGTAAAGAATTTTCAAGCTTAAAAATGGCTGTGTTTTTTTCAAAAATATATTTTTTTAATTTTTGAAATTTTTTTGTTTTAGTTAAATATGTTATTGTTAGGCCAACTCCCGATTTGGGTTGCGAGTTCAAAGTATCATTCGCTAAGTACTGGAATAACTCCTGGGCTGGACTTGAAATTGGACATAGAGGGTCTGGTGTGTCCTATTCGAAAACCAAAGAAAAGTAGGTATTTTTGATTGTTTTTTGCAATTGTGTGGATTGTTTTTTTTTGTTGGGGTTCGCGGAATAGTAAAAATTGGAAAAACATTATTATAAAATACGTTAAAGAATTATTATAAAACATAGTAAAAAATTAATATCGATCAAAAAAATTTCCAAAAAATAGAAACTTGACAAAAAAAATTATCAAAAAAATATGGAAAAAATCAATTCGCAAAAATTCACGCTTTTCAAACTTCGATATTATCAAATACGATTATTCCACGTAATTTTTTAATTATTCCGCAGAAACGCGAAATTTCGCGAAAACACCATCGGTTCTTTCAAATCAGCTGGTCAATGGGGCGCTCATCTAATCGAATTCGATGTCCAGCTAACGAACGATTTGGTACCTACGATCTACCACGATTTCCACGTATTGCTGGATGTTCGCAAAAAACAGCAAATCGAACCAAACGGCCACAAGATGGTGTTCCCGTTTCATAAATTACGTTACGATGAATTAAGAGATTTCAAGGTTCGTTGGTGAACTCGAGGACGTAGAATTCAAAGACATGTTCAAAATGACCGACAAACCGTGATACACTTTTAGGTGCAGCATGTGGCCGAAAGTAATTTAACGTTTTCGTTCGAAAACGACGATCAAGAGGATTATCACCCGTTTCCGTCGCTGGAACAGGTTCTTCAAGCGATCGATCCGCAGATCGGATTTAATATAGAAATCAAATATAATTCGGAATTGATGGCGAGTATTTTCACGTACTCGGGTACTAATCGAAAGGGAGATTCTGAAAAAAATACATTTTTCAGGACGGAAGTAACGAATTGGATCATCCTATTGATATGAACGAATACGTCGACAGGATTCTAAAAGTAGTGTATGCTAATGCCGGAAAAAGATACATCGTGTTTTCATCGTTTAATCCGGATATTTGCATAATGTAAAGATTTACTATAAACATGCGTGAAATTATTAAAAATTTAGTTAACGGGACGCTTTTCCAGGGCCCGAATGAAGCAAAATAAATACCCGGTGATGTTCTTAACCCAAGGTGTTACCAAAAGATACCCACCGTATTTGGATCAACGCATGAGTAGCGTGGAAAACGCCGTGAAATTCGCCAATTACGCGGATCTATTGGTAAAATAACATTTACGCGAGAAAAACCAACCGAATTTGTTCAATATTTGAGTGATTTTCGTTGCAGGGAATTGTAGCTCATAGCGAAGAATTGCTGTTGAATGGTACACACGTTAAGTACGTGTTGAATAATAATTTAGTATTATTTTGTTGGGGCGACGATAACAATGATACGAAGAATATTTGTACCCTGCGAGAACAGGGCGTACATGGTATTATTTTCGATAGGTAAACGAATTAATTCTTTGGGTAGGTAATTTAGGAATGAATTTTTAATTCGTATGTTGTTCTTTTTTATAGAATCGATCAATATGGTCAAAAATTGAAAAAAAATAATTTATTCCAAGATGCTATCGTAGGATGGTAGGCGATACTCGAGCCTTTTATAGTATTAAGATTTTATTTCATCCGAACGTGTATCAGTATTCATTCGTTATAGTTCTTTTTTGCCTGTTTTAAGTATAAGATGTTTTTTGCGTAGTATTATTTTTATATCTTTAAAATAATCGGAGAACGGAGCAAAATGGCGAGCAGGGTTTTGTGAAATTTGTTACTTTTTTTTGGTAAACAAAAGAAGTATTCTGTTTGACAGCGATTTTAATTGATATGAGCGAAAATATTATATCAAAAATTTTTGTAGTAGTTTCAATTTTCAATTTAAATAAATTTTTTGAAATTTTAAAGTCCAAGTTTTTTTATTTTCCAACGTAAACGTAGAAATTTAAATTTCAAAAAAACAATCAAAATCGAGCATCGTAATCAATTTTGAAAAATTTTAATTAGTTGTTTATTGCGATATTTTAATTTTGATAACGAATATTTAATAATACCGGAGCCGGCGAGGAAAGTTGGGGGGGGGGGGTTTAAAGGCGTCACTTTTCCTCGGATCCGGAATTTTCATATTATTTAGTAATTATCGGCAATTTTCGGCGATTTTTCAGTTGATAAGTATCATGCATAAATTGAGAAGAGGTCCAGAATTCTCCTCCCCCCGGGCTCATTTTTGCCCTCGATAACTTCGAATTTATCATAATTGAAATGGAAAATACATATGAACATTATCACGGACTGGCCTGACAGAGGGAGGCATATGTCAACCCCTCCAATCCTCACGCAATTTTTAAAGGTATGAAAAAGTTCTCTCCAATATTTAAAAAAGTGAAGCTACATTTATTTATTTGTTTTTAATTCATTATTTAAAATCGCGAAATTGGCTTTTAATGATTTCTTATACAAAATTGCACGTGAGCCAATCCCCCGCCCCCCATAAAATTGCGATTTTTTTAATGATTATATAAAATTTTTTTAAGTTGCATTTTTCAGTTTGAAAAATTTGAATATCGTTTTAGGGGAAAAAATGAAAATTCTCTTCTTCGAAAAAATTGTGATACCAGCACAGACTTGTCTTTTTGAATATTATGGATTTTTTATAGAATTTTTTATGGCAAAAAAATAAGCCGAAAGTCCTTTCTTTTAGAGAATTGTGCTTCATTCATTCCTCCCCTCCTCCAATGTTCATGTGTCAAATATACTCCCCTCTTTTCTATTAATTGTATTCGCACTCTGCCTAACAAGGAAACCTCTTGAGGTGACCGGCTCGAATTTTAATGAATTGGATTTTTGAAAAGAACATGTCAAAAAAAACCCAAAACCAAAATTTCAGGAAAACTGAAAACCACAAAATTTCTATTAAAAATGGGGAAATTAAAAAAAAATTAATCTGGAAAAATAATTTTAAATTGCGCAAAAAATATTGTCTCCGTAATTTGGACTTACTGAATCCGAAAATCACATTGGCGAGCAGTTCTGGAACCTCCAGCGCGATTTCACTTTTTCTCCAGAAATTTCAAAATGTTCCAGAAGACGTCTATATGAAATCAGGCAGCTAAAAACTTGGTTTCATCCTATTCTCGACCTGCACAACCGACTTTACTATATTTCCAGAAAATTCCAGCCAGTCATCTCGAGTGGGTTTTCCTGGTCCAGGTTTTTCACAACGAAGTACATATTACGAATTTAAAAAAATTGCAGCACATCGTCGACGAAAACTTGATTGATAGATTTTCCCTTAATTTGGACACGCCGAATTCGAAAATCGCATTGCCGAGCTGCTCTGGAGCTTGCACCGTGATTTCACTTTTTCTCCAGAAATTTCGAAATGCTCCAGAAGACGTCCATTTGAAATTGTGTAGCTGAAAATTTGGTTTCATCGTATTCTCGATTTAAAATTATTTTTTCAAATTGTTTTTTTTTAATTCACCATTTTTAATAACAATTTCGTAATTTTCAATTTTCAAGAATTCGCCAAAAATCGAAAAGTTGCCTAGGGCAGCTGAAATTTTGGTTTTGGATTATTTGACATGCTCTTTTCAAAAATCCAACTCCCGTTGAAATCCGAAGCGGTCATCTCAAGAAGTTCCATTGAAAGATAAATTATGTTAAAAAATTTGTAAAATCCAAAAAGCTTCGAAAATTGTAAAAATTTTTGGAAATTAAATCTTCAAATTGCGCGAATTTGGTTATTTTCTTGAAAAATATCACATCTGATGATTATTCTGAATCAAAGGACGCAATAGCCATGAAACTTACTGCAAATTCCAATAGCCAGCGATATTGCTAAGTGCTAACAAGGAGTAATCGCAATTTTTCTCGAATATCGTCTCTGGACAACAGGAAAAAACCTGACATCCTTTATCCCAGAACATTCCTGATTTTACTTTGATAGCAAAAAAAAAGTATGAACCACATACTCGAAATACATTATAATTCCATTACCTGGCACTTCCTCAGTTCCTCGTAACCAAATTATACATGTCTTACATCACGTAACATAGCTAGAGCTACATCATCAGCAATTCAGCATTTTCGCAGATTATAACGACTTATGAAATCTCGTCTTTGAAAAAATAACCTCTACAGTATTTACGATTTAATTTTCAATGCGCTCGAAACAACGAATCAGCGAATTAACTACATAATTCATCGTAGTTATATCAAATATCAAATATACAAGGTACTAATGCAACATTACTCATGCACGATAAGAAGACGCGTTGATTTAATTACCGATGCATTTTTTGGCGAGAATTTGGTACATTTTCAATGGCAAATAACGCTCGCGTTAATTTACATAGTAACACAATTCACCATACACCGTCATGCAATAATAATTAATCAGCACTTACCGATGATAAAAAATATCGATGTGGTTTCTACAAAAATTTATTATACTTTAATTACGTTACAATAACTATAAAGTGTTTTGTTTTATCCCTGTACGTTCAGTCTTGATAATAACAATAACTAAGTTACTTACGAAAGAGGAAAAAGTATCACTTAAAATCATTAACAAGTGCCATAAAACAATAACAACAAATTTAAAACTAGGGGTTTATAATAACATCGTATATGCTAAAGCGAATCATGTACGTTGATTAATCAATTTAGGCGATTTTTTTCACTATAAAATGAGTAAAAATGTACAAACTTTCGCCGGACAGGAGAAATTTTCAAGCGTCGAAAGGCCGCAACACGTTGAGTAAACAAAGCCGACATCAGTGTTGCCAATTGAAGCGTAAAATTAGTTACGACGTAAATAAATATTACACTCGATTCTTCCATAATTTATTTCTTGTTCTTATAACCGCCATTTTTTACGTGATTTTTCTCGATAAATTAACAATATCGTAAAATCACATTATCACATAATTTTTCATCGATTTCAGAATAGATTTTAGCTTAATCACAGTTTACTACATAGCGATTTTGCTCTTCCGAGTTATCAATGGAATTCGCTTGCTGATAATAGCGACAACGAATAAAATTTAAATTACAATAACATGATTAAAAACTACAGACACTATACCTACATGTATTCACCGTGATAATTGTGAAAAAATAAACTATTTAGAGAGTTACCAACGATCGTACCTCTAACCGATAAAAACATGGCTAATGCCGACTTACAGACCTCCTCGAGGTTAAGAAATTACTCTAATTTACACTGTTTTTCATTTACAGTTGAAAGTTTCTTTTAAGCAATCGAAAAAAAAAACTACAATAGGCGTATAAAATAGTGAATGAGATGTTATTTCTTTGAAAAAAACATCAACACGAAATTATTTCGAACAGAGATCATAAGTTAATTCTCACCATCTCGTAGCTAGCCTTTTCTTACGTACATGAAAAATTTATGCTTAATACAACTAAAGTTTTTTAAAATAATAAAATACATTCTGGTAAGTAATAAACGAGCAAGAAATTCCCATAACTTTCACACGGTTCGTACAAAATCGATAAATAACATGAGATCGTGAACAATCCAACAGTCTGTATTTCATCTGGCTCATAGCGCGACTTGAATTTTTGAAATTAACAAATTTCTAATGAAAGTTAACAAGTGTCTTAGTTTTAATGGTAATTGCTCGTTTACTTGGATTGCGTAATTAAAACAAATATTACAATTATTTAACAAGGTACATAATTAGCACTCAAATAAGCTCTTGATTTTTCATCTTATATATACCGAAAAAACAAAGCTATCAATTACAATCATCTAAAATTAATAACTATACGACTAAAATGCTTACATTGGATTAACTAGTTAACAATTACCGAGGCGAACAAGATTCCAGCATTTCAATAAATAACTTGTTCATGACCACTTTACCATCTCGGTGTACTCCGCACCAGAAACGTCTGATGTATTGGTCGGCTTGACGTAACGAGGGTAAACAAAGTAGTAAATTTTGTATATGATTTATACAAGTGTTAGGTCTGAAAAGAAATCATAGTGATTTATCGAGTTAGCTTGAAGTGTATAAGTTTATAAAATGAAAATTACCTTATAACGTAAACACAATCGCACAACGCCGATAATATGCTATCTCGGAATTTCTTCAGAGCCGATGAGTCCTCTAGTCGTACGTCCGAGTTTGCCAATACCAACGCCTTCAATAAGAAGTATTCTTCTTTGGCGATCGATAATTTATTCAATTTATCGATTATGTGGATGCACTGGAAAGTAATTCCGATGGTTTAGTTATTTCGGAGGGTCGTAAAATGCGAAATAAATATTGAGGTGGATATCATGTTGATATAATGTTGTTTATGTTGTTATAAATATTTCATTCATCTGAGCTGTTTGACTTTTATCTCGCAAAAAACAGACGAAAATAGATACATTTGTTTTCATCGCAGAATCTTCAAATTTACAGAACAGACTGGTGTAGTAGATTTAATCATTTTCAGGGCGTTTTTTGATATTTTTAATCAATATCGGACTAATCGAAATAAGAAACATAAATAAGTTTTTAATTTTTGAAGAAATAACTACATCATTTGAGATTTCCATATTTAGATAGTACAACTTGGATATATTTACTTTGATATCTTTATTATAATACATCAATTTCGACAATCGATATCACAATTTTGAATTTTCGATTATAATATTGCAATTTTGAAATTGACAAAATCATCTAGATAATTCATTGTTTTATTTCAGATTCGATATTACTACTCGAATTTTGATTTTTCGATCACCTTATCGATATCTCGATTTTTATATAACGACATCTATATTTCAATTTCGGTACAACAATTTCGATTTTTCGATTATCATAATGTTACTGCGATTCTGATACGTCGTCTTTGAGGCTATTCTCTACCATCCATTCTTATCAGTAAAATTTTTCTGAAAAAAGTGGGGTCACTTAGTTACCACTATTTTTGAAAACTACTGAACGGATTTGACTGAGGTTTGATTTAATTTGAAGGGAATCCACTTGGGAATAAGAGTACGGGAGCCTTTCTTGATTAATTGAGTACAAAGGGGAAAAAAACGCAATTTAGTGAGAAAAATTGAAGTGATGAATTGATGATATCTGAGCTCCTAAGACGAAAATTGAAAATCTGACCCGTACTCTTATTAAAATAGTTGTAAGAAAAAGATTCACGAAGAAAAAATTGAAAAATTTTCAATTTCCACGGGGATAAGTGGTAACTAAGTTTAGATAAACAGAGTTCGCGGGGGTATATTTCAAGATGGCCGCTGGACAGTTTTGGTACAACAATAAAATTTATAGAGTGCATTATTCAGTTATGTACAAATTCGTTCTTTCAATTATCATCAATCATATCAATACCGTGATGATTCAAAAATCAAAATGAACTAAGTCACAGGTGGTCATAGGGAGCTGCTCGGGACGTAGCATTTCGCTCCCACATGGCGCCATGTTGAAGAATAGCCTTACCCTTAATGCTTCTTCAGTAGATAAAAAAATTTCCAATTTTTCGATTATCGCAACGTAATTATGATTTTCGATTTTTAATATACAAGCAATTCGATTTCGATATAACAATTTCGATACCTCGACTTTTGTAAAACAATTTGGACAGATTTACAATATCGATGTAATAATCCTGATCTTTTGGTAATAAATTAACAATTTCGTTTTCGATATATTCACTTCGATATAACAATTTCGACATTTCGATATTCATTTTGATGGTACGACTTCGACTTTTTGATTTTTGATTTCAACATTTCAATATTTTATTTCGAAAATTCAACTTCGACAATATATTTTTGATATTTCGACTTCGACACATCAAATTACAACACAGAATAAAAAATAACTTGAAAAATTTCCCCGAAATTCTAAAAAAAACAACTGAAAAATCATCTGAAGCATTTCTCCAACGTCATTCTCATCTTAAAACACTCGCGAATTCAATCTCGTCAATAACTCCTGGACTAGATCACCTACTTCTCGAAGATTTCAATTCATTAACATAAAATTACACCTACCAGATGGTAAATCTCTAATGCACCACATTCCTTGGCCTGCCTTTCGTCTAGGACGAAATCCGAGGCGAATCTTAATTTACCATGGCCATAGTTGAGTGAACGAAACGTCATCGTCAGGGTTAATATTTCCGCCCATGTAGACTGCAATAGTCTCATTTCATCATTTAGTGACAATTCGGTAAAACCTACGCAAAATTCGATATAACGTCCTGCTCCTGCGCTACAGCAATTCACAAATAAACACCAACCTGGTATTTGCTTCGCCCAGCCAATAGTACTAACCAACTCTCTATCGTATAGATCGCTCAATATAGTGACGATCTTTAACGCCGGATCATTAATAGCGTTACCTTCATGTGTAGCTACGAGGATCTCCGGCTCGTACGTAGTTAAGGCACTAAGAATTTTATTATCTGCAAAACCGAGTATTTAATATATCGCCAAATCATAACGTCCCCGTGTAAATTACCTTCTAACGAAGGAGTTGATTTAACGACAGAAGGCCAACTTTGCATGGATTGCGACATATCGGGATTTCGTCGATATTTCTGCCTTCCACCGCGAACTCGATCCAATCGAACGCCCTCTTTTAGCATTCCCATATGTAGGCATTTTTGGAACCTACATGCTTGACAGGCCTTTCGGCGTCTTTTATTTATTTCGCAATCGTTGGCCGCCGGACACGTGTATTCGATGTTGCCTGCATCAAAAATACGTCAAAATTAGTTTCTTTTTTTTCCAACAAATCGAAAATATTTCAAAGACGATTTAACGCAAAATATAAGAAAATAAAATCGCCCGTATAATCACCTTGTATGGTACGTTTGAAAAATGCTTTACATGCTTCGCAAGATGCAACTCCATAATGAAAACCGGATGCAACATCGCCACATACTAAACATAATCTTCTTGGTAAGTCATCTTGTTTCATACCTACCTAAATAAACAAAGCGAAAACTTGTGAAAGCATTTTACAAAACGAAACATATTTCATACTGTAATTACGTGAGCGTACATTTCCAATTCAGAATATCTAGGGTTCTAAATTTAATCGATTCTTTAAAAAAAAAAACTAGATTTCTCGTCTACAATCGATATAGTGGTTCTCGAAAGCAATGCCCGAATCATTCCATATTCCGTATCTTTAAATTTCACTTCATTGTACTCATACAGAAGGCAGAAGTTATTAAGAATGGGCGGAGCTCGAAGACGCATTCGATAAAATTTACACCTTCGTCAAACTCAATGACAGCGATAGTGATATTTAGATTTTGAACTACCCACCCCTCCTCTCTTTACCCTTCGATCCGTAGTCGCAAAAATTCGTTTTAAAGGAATAATCACGAAGAACGATCAACTGACAAAGTGATGTTATCTATTTAAAATCGATTTACGGTATTGGCAACACTGTTTTTTTTCAATTTCAACCATTTTTCGATATCATTTGAAATATGTATATTGAAAAAATGAACCATTCTAAACTCGTCTCTCCCAAAATGTACATTTTGAAGTTTAAGAAAATTCGATTTAACTTGAATTTTCCAAAATTTCAAATTTTTTCAATTTTACAAGACAGTTTCATGAGAAGAATTGTTCATAATTTCGGAAAAATTCGAATCAAATTTTGAACCTCGTTTAGGAGTGTTCCTTATGTTATTTTTGATAATTAAAATTTTCGTAATAATATTTCCGAAATTACCCCGTCGTCTTTTCAAAGTCACCCCAAATGTATGCAAATCCGTTTATACGATAATTAAAACGAGAAAAAATTTATTTTAGTAAAAATCCTTCAACGACCAAAAAATTTTTAAATAACAGAAAATGAAAATAATAGAAACAACGCCAAATAAATAATTATATTTTTAAAATTCCAATTTGAAAAATTCGAGTTTTTGATATAATTTTTGACAAATTTTTGAAAATTATTCAAGCACAAACCCAGTAATCAAATTTTGGCCAACAAATTTAAAAAAAATCATTTGATTCGTTTGAGTAAATTTGATCCTGTTTTCGTCTTTTCCAAAAAAAAACCGAAGACAAAACTCAAAAATTTCCTTTTTTTTCTGCCATCAATGGAAAATTTGAGGGGAGAGAGGCGATCACAAATATTAATCAAAGTAAAGTAACAAATACCCCCTCCCCTTCCACCACGCCTCCAACGATTGTTTAATATTTTGTAACAATTTTCCATGCTTTTTCCTATTTTTCTATTTTTTCCCCATTTTTTCTTCAGAAAAAGTGAAAAATTTTGTGTGGCTCAAGTTGTTTTTTTTTCATCACAAACATGCCGATATTTTTCAGTTACAAAAGTTTTTTGCACAAACGCTTCACATCCCCCCCTTCTCCTTCTCCTTTTACCTTTCATTCTTTTTCGTTTTCTATTTTCAATTTTTACAATGTTTTGAGTATTTTAAAGAAAACATGACGAACTTGAGGATGTTTCTGTTGAGTTTTCATTGAGTTATTTATGAGGAAATTTCCCCCTCCCTTCTTTCTTTCCTTCTATACAATTCTCAAGTATGCGGTGACCATTTTCTATAGTTTTGAGTATTTTACAAAAAACATGACGAATTTTAGGTTGTTTCGGTTAAATTTTCATTACGCTAATTAACGAACATTTTCTCCCCCCCCCTTCTTCCCTTGAAAACAATTTTCAAATATTTTGTTTTCATTCTCTATATACATTTTTTCAATTTTTATCATGTTTTGAGAAATTTTCAGAAATATGACAAATTTTGAGGTATTTTTGCATCATGCTAATTATAGAAAAATTTCTCCCTCTCCCTTCTTCCCTTGAAGACAATTCTCAGGAGTGTCGAGTTCATTTTGCGTATTTTTTTTGTTCTTAATTTTTACGTTTTCAAGTATTTTTCAGAAAATATAACAAATTTTAGGACATTTTGGTTGAATTTTCGTTGAGCCAATTATCAAACATTTTCTTCCTCCTTCCCCCTTCCTTTGTGGGCAATTCTCAACATTTTGTGTTCATTTTATAGATGTTTTTTCCCATTTTTATAATGTTCCGAGTATTTTTTCAGAATTATGACGAATGTTGGGGTATTTTTGTTGAATTTTTATTATACTAATTATAGAAAAATTTCGTCGTCGAAGGGCTGCAACTCCTGTTCCTCCCTACCTCCCCCTCTTCCGGATGAATTTCACCAATATTTTAATCATTTCCAAGGAACGATGGTACTTTTGACAGAAGGGCGAAGTAACCTAAGAAGCGCAATTCTTTCGCGATATTTGAGAGATTTTGCAAAAATCAAGCGAGATGTTCGCCGATATTCCCTTGAAGATCACGTCGTCTCGCTACACAGTCTTATCAATCGAACACAACATCCAGACGTCGCCTTATCTGCGATCAACCAAAGGAGAAAAAACAGGTGATATTGAATATTTATGAAATACTACATCTCTTCTGCTATATACGTCATCTCTGTACGAGTATCCGATCCGTATGGCATTTAAATTCACCTATCTTTATCGGCTTGACAAAAACCCAACTTCGCATTTAAATAAACGCCACGACTACTTGTAAAAAAGCCACCATATCGAACCTCCGAACAGGAAATTCGATAAATAAACGTCAACTTGAAGTCATTTCAATATCGTGTTTGTATTTTCCAACGCTCATCGATCGTTTATGACGTTTAAAGAGGAATTCTCCGCGGTCGATTTATCATACCCGAATGAAACACCACAGAGGCACGGCCCGCTGAGCCCCCTCAACTCGTCATACGTGAAAATCTCCGGGTAAAAAAAAAATCAACGCGTCGCGAGAACCTCAACGAAGTTGAAATTACCCTTTAAAAATGAGTAAAACCGGTTTCGAACGAATTAAAAAGTCGTGAATTTTCTTCGCTATGATAATCGCCGCGAATAGGCGTTGGTTGTGGGAAGGGCGGGGGGGAAGGAAGGAGAAGAAATGCGACTAGAGAAAATGCATTAACGACCAAACTAGTTTTACATCGGTCAACTATCGCGGTGGAGGGGAGAAGGAAGGAAAATGTAAAAATCAAAAGTGATATTTGAAAAAAATAACGTAATCGTTCGAAGCAAGGTCAAGGTTGATACAAACGTGTATTCTAATTACGCAGATTGCAAAAAATTTTCATATCTAATCGACCAATAAACGTTTAATTAGCGATCTGCGTTAATTAAAAATAAAAATTCGGCTGTAAGCGAGAAAATTTCGCTGTTGGATTTAAATTTAACCCGGTACGTAGGTGAAATTTACATACCTCGGCATGAGGAAAGGTGGGATCACCGATGGAGGTGGTTGTACTGGAACAATACTGATGATCAGGACTCGCTGGAGACATCGGTCTGTTCTCGCTTATCTCTAAATATTGCTCGTCCCCGAATTTCAACTGCAAAAATAACCACCATGAACTCCCGAAGAACAACCTCATCGGTATTACTTACATCGGTGGGTAATACGGTGGTAGTCGGTGAGTACAACGTCGTGGTGGCAACACTGGACGGCGAACACGGCTGAAAACACGATTTACTATCTTCTTCTTTCTTGATCAACGGCATCGCCACCATTTCGTCAGCCTCCACAGGCGTCGAGTTCATCATGGAGACCTGCCGAAAAAATACACGTAAGTGGCCACGAAGAGCAAGTCAGTCGACACGACGGTATCGAGTACAACAGAAAATTTTTCAAGGTTTTCGATTCACTTAATCACTCCGATAAGAACCTTTCCAATGCTTTCGCCTCCTTCCCTTCGACGTGTTATCTCCTACTGACGCGTTGTCGCGAACGTCCTTTTTTTTTCAACGTATGTCGTCTCTCTCTCTCTCTCTCTCTCTGAACTTAGAGGGAAATTTCACCTTTCATTTCATATCATAAATTGTCCACTCGAATGAAATGATTCGTAAACCTCTGCCAAGTTGAGATTACGAATTTGGAGAATTCCTCATTTCGTGATTTACACACAACGCCGATACATAAGAATTCAGAAGTGAGAATTTCGCTAAAAAAAGAATTCACCTCGTGGGACGATAACGCCGACGATAAAACTTTCGCCAGATTGAGCTTTTTAATCAGTAAAATGTTTCAAGGAAGATACCCGCGGCGACGAATAAATTAATCCAAAATTACAATCGACTCGGTATTTGGAATTAATTTACCCGTCGAGATGAGGAGATCACTCTTCGCGATATTATCCTCGATGCGAAAATCGCTATTAAATTATTTCCATCCTTTGACCTTTTTTCTTCATTCGGAAATGAAAAATTCATCGAGTATACGACCTATTCGACGCGGGATAAATGGAAAAAGAAATTTTATTCGTGAAATTTTCGTCAAAAAACCTCCCAAGGCCTGAATAAATTGGCAAATTTTCGCGAAAATTATCAAACGCGCGATTCAACTTATCTCGACTCGACGAACATTTTAGTAATTACTAATTTCACTCGGTTTAAGCTACGAATACAAATCCTCTGGTGAAGGTTTGAAAGTTATATATTCCAAGTTTGTAAAATTTAAACCTCGCTTGTTTTCACGCTAAGATTTTCATCTCGAGTTATTAGCAGTTGACAAGGCGGCGCAGAAATTTAACGAAGATATAAGAGAAGGTGGAGTGCGGTGGAGGGGGATTTTTCTATGGAATTTTTCGTCTTCGATAAGCAATAAGTCTTCGATTCGCTAAATAAAATCAACAAACGAAATTTCGATATAATTTGTATTAAAAATTTTTTAATTCAAGAAAAAATTAAAAATAATTGCAAAATTTAGAGAAAATATGTCATACCCCGTTCACTCCCCATTAACGTTATTTTGAACTGAAAACAAAATAGAAAGAACTAAAAGGTGGAAAAAGGACGAGGAAAAAGAAGGGGAAGGGGGAATGAAAGCATAAGAACATTTATACTAGAAAATTACAGGGAAAAGGAGTGGGGAGGGAAATATAAGAAGTTCATTGTTTAATATTAAAAAAATTAAAGGTAAAATTTTTTTTCGATAAATTTTCTACAGATAAAACATTTATTGGTCACTTTGTTATATTTCAATTTCAAAATATTCGTTTTAAAAAATCAGAAGAAAACCGCAATCTTGAGATTTTCAACACCTCAAGAAATGATAAATCTTGAAAATTATGGACCTAACTCCTCTTCCCCTTTTGTGGATTTTTTACATCAAATTTTCCACCAATGAAGCATTTTTTTTACTTAAAGAAAGTTACATTTAATTATCATTAAAATAACCAAATAAAAGTCAACAATATCCAAGAATTATAAAAAAAGTGAAATCTTGGAATTTTTTAGCTAATTTTTTATTCAATTTTTTTAATTATATAATTAATCTTTCAAGGCCTCGAAAAATGATAAATCTTGAAAATTGTGTACTTCCCCCTCCTCCTCCCCATTATCTACAACAACATTTCTATAACAAATTTTGTATTTTTTCCACCAAATTTTCCGTCAACGAAGTATTTTTTTAATTGTTTGGCAAAAGTTACAATAAATTACCATATGAACAATAAGTTTATCTATTGAAAGAAGACATACAATTTTCTCCCTCTTCCCCCCCCCCCCAAATTAAAGTAACAAAAAAAAGTCATTTATATCCAAATATTATTAAAAAATAAGTACAATTTTGAGATTTTTAGCCAATTTTTCGCAGATCAAATTTCATTTTTTTTTCAATTTTATAGTTAAATTTTCAAAAATTTTGCAAAATAATTTTATAAAGTTTCCTTCTTTCTTTTTATTTCTAAGAACGTTTCTCGTTCGTTAAATATCTTTTTATTACGTCAACATGTCATTATAATTTCTAAATATACATAAAAGTGACGAATTTTGGAATTTTTACGCCATATTTTTCGTCGAAGAAATTTTTTACGTTTATTTGGCCAAAATCGCATTTTAATTACCATAAATTATAATACAAGTATAATTGAAAATTTCACATTTATTGGAAAAAATATAAATTTTTCTCCCTCTTCTTCCTTCCACGTTAAAATAGCCGAAAAAAGTTACTAATATTACTCGTTACCTTTGGAGATTAATTTTTTATAAAAAAATTTCTCCAAAACGACCATTTTTTCAGAGGCAAAAATTGCATAAAATATTAAAAAAATTATAAAAAATTGCAAACTTTAGCGTAAAATTGGAGAATTTGCGAATTTCGAGATTATCCCCCTCCCCCTCCTTTATCACATATGTAATCACCAAAACTAAACAAAAAACGATGGAATAGTCCAACCAGGAAAATTTTCAGACTCAACGGCCTGCCAACGTGACTACGAAAAAAAATCAACAACATTACACAATATCTCGTACGTCTTCGATATTGCGAAAAAGCAATATTTTCTCATCTTATCTGAAACCTCAATAAGAAAAAACTCCGAACGTAATCGCGTAACAATACATTATCAAAAATATCGCCACTTCGTGAGATAAACTCATTACAACAATCGTACATATTCCGATCGCTTCGTCGTCGAACCACCTAAACGAGAATTCCATCAACCGAAACAAATTTCCGTCCGAGCAATTAAAAATAACATCCTCAATGGTGAAAATTTTTCCTCGCGTAAACACCCTGCATAATTACTCGTTATCGTCGACTCGTCGTGATTTGATATTTACAACCAAAAGTGCAATTGTAAAATAGCATTTTCTCGTGAAAAAAACATGTTTACTTTTGTAAAAATCCAACTCGATTTCCCGCGCAGAGTAATTGAAATTCTTCAAAGAAATAATTTCTACAAATAACTCCTCGATTACAAATCACCTTTGTTGTTCGACGAAGAAAAAATTGTTCGATTCTAGAGAACGTTCACATGAATCGACATTGTTCTTCGTGATTCGTATTCAATATAGCAATATTCTTATCGAAAACGCACTGTATGAGATTTTTATGAAATCGTCGCCAGACACAACACATTCGACGTCGGATTCGGCGCGAAGCGGGCGAAAATGCGTTGGAGGATGGGATTGGATATTTGCCTAAATCGTGTACTCTGCGTAAAGCACTTGCGAATCGAGCCGCACTTCGTGTGTCCCAGGTGTACGCGAATTATACGGAATTCGCCATTACACGCAACGCCATACGCCCAATCAACGATGAACGTAACCTTCAAAAATTATTTTTGTTTTTCCGCCATCGTTGTTTAGTCGTATTGAGGAAATAACGTCGCGATAGGTAGTTCAAGTTGAGCATGGCGATGTGCAAATTCGAATAAAATGTTTATCGAGCGGGAAGGGTGGGCAGGGAAGGGAGTAGTTATAACGTATTCATCAGGTCTCAGGTACCTTTATTTTTGAGGCTTTAAAGACCTTTAATTTTGGTTTTTTCGATATAACTCGTCAAATTGCACAGATATTTAAAAATCCTTGAAGTAAAAGTTGTAGAGCGTGAAAAAATTAAACTTTTTTATTTTAATAATTTTTTTTGTAGCAAATCATGAGACGAAGATATTGACATTTTTCTATCTGAGAAAAACGTTTCATGACAAAATAAGCTCAAATTTAGAACTAATTTTTGCTCTATAAAGTCATTTTCATTCAGTATTTTTAAAAAAAGGAATTCATGTACACCCCCTCCCCCCTGGGCCATGGTTAACGTGACCTTGAAATACGCGAATACCTTGATTTCTCCAATTACATCAGTTTCAACCTTATCAAAACCATCAACTTGCAGAACGAAATTTAAAATTCAAAATCCGTTTGACGTAATAGTCTGAGTAATTATAAACGCTAAATAAAAAAAATAAATAAAACAAAAAATCAAGGTGCTGGAATATTACAAATTTTTTCAAATTTTTCGAATTTTTTTTATCGTCTAAAATTTGAATTTGAAATTTTCAAAATGGACGTCAATAAGATGAAAATTTTGAGAATTGACTAATAAAAAAATTTAATTACATATTTCAACATTTCTGACATTTTTTATCCTACTTCTTTTGATTTTTATACACATAACATCACAAAAATTTTTTTGATATTTTCAAACTTTTTTACATAAATAATAAAAATTAATTTTTTTAAATGAAATTTTTTTGGTATATTTTCTGGATAAAGAGGAGAAGGGAGGGGGGATTAGTTTATATTTTGAAGGATCTCCAAAAACTTGACCAGATGCGAAAAAAATCTGAATTTCTCTTGAGATTTATCTAATAAAAAAATTAAATTTGTTTTTCAATATTTTTTGCACTTTTTATCTCACTTTTTTGATTTTTTTTTTATGATCATATAAATATCATTAAAAGATACCATTTTTTGGATATTTTCAAACTTATTTGCAAATAATAAAAATGAATTTTTTTAATAAAAAGTTTTGGTATATTTTCTGGATAAAGAGAAGGGAGGGGGTTCGCTTATATTTTGAAGTATCTCCAAAAACTTAAGCAGATGCGAAAAAAATTCTGAACCCTTAATAATTTCTAAGTATATTTGTTTTTTTCAAAAATTAGCAAGTGGTTTCCAAAATTTGATCTTGAAGAATTTACTAAAGCGAGGTTTTTTATAAATTGAAAAAAATATAAAATATACAGAAATGTTATGACATCGAGATGTACTTCACTTTGTATTTCTTCTCAACAACTTCCATTAAAATTTTTTCCCCATAAACAGGACCAGTGATTCACAAAATCTGCTACTTGAAAAATTACGTTCAAAAAAGTCTCCTGAATGTAACCTAAATCGAGTTTTTTAAAAAAATTTCAAAAAGTTGTAAAAAGGAAAAAAATTAGTCTAAAACGTGTCCTACTCAATTTTCGACAACTTCTGGTTCAACAGAATTGCAAGTAATTTCTGTATTTACCAGTAAATTACCGGAAATTACAGGTAATTTACGTGTATTTTCTGTAAATTACTTGTAATTACCTACCAAACAAAAGCGATTGGAAGCTGAATGTATCACATTTCTATGGATTAATTACTTTCTAAGATGCATGTTGAATTTTCACGAATTTTTCGAATCTTTGAAATTTCCAATTTCGAAAATGAAGCATTTGAGTTTGATATCGACTACACCGCGGATTTCCATAGCGCTACGTTGATTTAAAAAAAACTATTGTTACACCCCCTCTCTTTCCGTGTCTTATAATAATCCACCATCCACTCGAACACTATCGCACAGCAGATTTGCCATCATCAGCACATCTCCCATATCTACGCGGCGACTGGACGATACAACATAATGCTCGTATCTCCCATGCAGACAAACCAAACAAGCGATTACAGTCCACGATGGCGCCATCGCTTCGACATATCTCAAGCCGAGAATTCCGCGAAAACGCCATCCGCACAATTGGCACGATAGCTGCGTCAATTTTTCGTACCTCGGATTAAATTTCGTGACGCCGAATCGACTACGTGGAGGCAGCACCCCACTTCAAAGCGATCCCGATACAGCGCCGGAGATAAGCGCGTGTTGCGCGATAATTAACGAGGCCTTGAATTACGGACGCCAAATTTTTGCGTCAAAATTGCAAAAATTTTTCGTAACCCGAGACGAACGTAATAAAAGATAAATCGACCGCGCAAGGCATTTATAAAAGCCGCTCATGGTCGTGACGTCAAAACCGGCGACTTTTTACAATAAAAATTACGAAAAAAAAACCACCGCGGTAATTATAGTCATAATTACTTCCTCGAGTAGCCAAGATGAAAAAATGCGTTGATATTTACACGCGTCGGAATGCGTTGAATTTTATAACGAAAGTTATTACGTCGTCGGTGGATTATGCATTATGAGGGTTTTGGTCGTCGAATATGTGTACTACCCCCCCCCCCTCCTTTTGCCAAACATCGTGTATTGTTTTATAACGCTGATTTGATTAAATTTGTAACTCGGTTTCGCATTTTTCGCGTCGTTCGCATAGAAGACTTTTTTTCGTGGTGATTGTCATATCACGAAGACCTTTAAAGTCTATACACGTGTTTCTAATATTTCACACGTTGAATTCAATCTCTCATTATTGACAGTTTCGGTAATTAATTAGAACAAATTGACGTATTTCAAATACAAAAATCAAGATAGAAAACTTCGTTATACTTCTGAAGTTCGAATTACCTTCCTTCAAAATGCTTAACGAAGTGATCACGAAGGAATTTAATCTTGAAGAAGTTGAAACGAAGTAGGCTTTTTTTGCGTCGAAAGCAAATTATAGTAGTGTGATGTAATTTTATACTTTCTTCGAATAATCTATTTTACGAGTCGAAAATAGCTACATTTTTGTTTTTCGAGAAAGTTCAAAATCAATGAACTCGTTGTAAAGTAATTATTTTATTTTTTTTTCAATTTCAAAAAAAAATCCTAATTTGCCCAAAATTTATTATGCTTTTAATTTATCCAAAAAGAAATCATGCTAATAACACAAAATGATGATATGAGATATCATTTGAACGAGACAACATTACAAATTTCAATTTGAGCAAACTTTTGGTATAAAGTGAAGCTTTGTCATAATTTCATAATGAAATAGAGTATTATTGAAATTTCATCATAAAATGGAAAATTATTGCAATATCATAAAATATAATTTCATTAAGATTTCATTACGAAATGAAGTATCATTATAATTTCATTGCAAAATATCACTTAATTGCTATAACATTATGAAATTGCAATTTGGGCGAGGTTTCCTTATAAAATGAAAGTTTGTTAAGATTTCATTATAAAACAAGTATCATTGCAGTTTCATTGTAAAATGTCATTTAATTGCAATGACATTATAAAGTTGCAACTTGGACGAGGTTTCATTATAAAATTGAACTTTTTTGAAATTTCATTATAAAACCGAGTTTTATTGCAATTTCGTTATAAAATGTCATTTAATCGCAATGGCATTATAAAATTGATTTTTTTTCAAAATTTCATTACAAAACTGAGTATTATTGCAATTTCATTATAAAATGTCATTTGATTACAATGGCACCATAAAATTGCAACTTAGACGAGGTTTCATTATAAAATTGAATTTTTTCGAAATTTTATTATAAAACCGAGTATTATTGCAATTTCATTATAAAATGTCATTTAATTACAATGGCACTATAAAATTGCAACTTAGACGAGGTTTCATTATAAAATTGAATTTTTTCGAAATTTCATTATAAAACCGAGTATTATTGCACTTTAATTATAAAATGTCATTTAATTACAATGACACTATAAAGTTGCAACTCAGACGAGGTTTCATTATAAAACTGAATTTTTTCGAAATTTCATTATAAAACCGAGTATTATTGCAATTTC